>JAXMNL010000245.1:24728-36738 GCA_035128595.1 Eptatretus atami | reverse complement strand
ACGTGGGTGGGACATGTGTGTATTTCACGGGGATCTCTTCACTCACAACCGGGAAGAATCTTCTTCACTCACACGAACCGAGAATCTTCTCCAATCACCCCGATCTTCTTCACTCACAAACTCACCGAGAATCTTCTTCACTCACAACTCACGGAGAATCTTTCTTCACTCCACAAGCACACGGAACCAATCTTCTTCATCACAGCGAACCGAGAATCTTCTTCACTCACATCACGGACGTTTCACACGACGAGATTTCTTCACTCACAAGCACGCGAGATCTTCTTCACTCACAACTCACGGAGAATCTTCTTCACTCACACTCACCGAGGATTCTTCACTCACAATCACGAATTCACGATGAATCTTCTTCACTCACAACGAACCGAAGAATCTTCTTCATCCCAAACTCACGGAGAATCTTCTTCACTCACAGCGATCCGAAATCTTTTCACTCACAACTTTCACGAGAATCTTCTTCACTCACACCACCGAGAATCTTCTTCACTCACACTCACCGAGAATCTTCTTCACTCACAATTCACGGAGAATCTCTTCACTCACAACGAACGGAGAATCTTTCTTCACTCCACAAGCACGAGAATCTCTTCCACGTCAATTCACAGCGAACGAGAATTTCTTCATCACAACTCACCGAGATCTTCTTCCTCACGTGAACCCGCAGCACAACCCTTTTCTTCACTCCACGAACCGAAGAATTCTTCTTTCACTCAAACTCAAGCGAGAAGATCTTCTTCACTCCACAACTCAGCGATGATCTTCTCATTCACAAGTGAACGGGAATCTTTTTCACTCACACGTCGACCGAGAATCTTCTTATCATCACACAGAACCGGATGATCTTCTTCAGTCCACAATACGGGAAGTCTTCTTCACTTCACAACTCACGAGAATTCATTCTCACTTTCACAACGAACAAGAGAATTTTTTCACGTCAACTCCGAAGATCTTTTCTATTCACATCAACACCCAAGGAGAGAATCTTTCTTCACTTTCACAACTCACGGGAGATTTATGCCCACTTCACAACTCAATCGGAGAGAATCTTCTCACTCAAGCAATTTCAACGGGATAATCTTCTTCACTCACATCAAGAGGGAATCTTTTCCTTCATTCCACAACTAGGAGAATTTCTTTTCACTCAACAGGCAACGGGATTCTTCTTCAATTCAACAACACACGGGATCTTTATTCCACTCCAACTCCACGGGAGAATCTTCTTCACTCACAACTCACGGAGATCTTCTTCACTCACTCAACGAGAATCTTCTTCCTCACACTCATGAGAATCTTCTTCACTCACACTGAACCGAGAATCTTCTGTCATTCAAACACGGAGAGGATTCTTCTTCACACCACATCATGAAGATTTCTTCTCACCAACTCACGGAGATTCTTCACTACACATCAACGGGTCTTCTGATCACTTCACAATCACGGAGGAATCTTTCTTCCTTGACCAGGCACACAGGAGATCTCTTCATCACAAACTTCACGGGAGTATATCCTTTCATCACAACTCACGGGGAAATCTTCTTTCTCACTCACAACTCACGGGGAATCTCTTCACTCACAAAAGATCTCTTCACTCACCAGACACGGAAATCTTCTTCACTCCACAACTCACGGGAATCTTCTTCACTCACAACTCACCGAGAATCTTCTACATTTCACTTCACGGAGATTTCATTCAACTTCACAGCACACGGGAATATTTCATTCACTCACAGTCGACGGATAATTCTTTCCATTCCAGCACACGGACGAATATTCTTCATCACAGTCGACGGGATTTTCTTCATTACACTTCATTGGATTATCTTACTTCACTTCACAGCACCGGGATATTCTTCACTCCTGGCACGGTGAATACTTCTTACAACTTCACACTACGGATATCTTCTCCTTCCACCTTATAAATGAGGGGATTCCGGCGGTTTAACCGGCAGGTTTTTTATAATATTTAATTCAGACTTCATTTTCAAACACAACTGTCGGAAATGAAAAAAGTACAATGAATAAAAGGTTCGAGTTGAAGCTAAAGGTATTTAAGGCGGCTTGTGAGGCAACACTTCTTGCTTAGTTGTTTACGGACAGTACCATCTTCGGATAGATGTGAGAGCCCCCCAGTGAGGGACTTGTATTCAAAGTATGAGCACCGAAGGTTCAAGTTAGTCATTTTGGATGAGCCCCCTGCATAGAAAACTTAACTTAAACCGTTTCTTGAGTATTCGGCCACACATGGCCTTATCAAGGGTTTTAGGTCCGCTGAAAGGTCTTTGTATTAATCAAACTATGTCCGAGCAGAGAGAAAAACGGAAAATGAATCATCGATATTGGAACTTGATTTGAATGCCATGCAGAATGAAAATACGACAGGCTTTGGGACTGACAAGAAAGGCCCCCAAAAGGGCCCCCCGTTGGTTTTAATAAAATTCTTTAAGCACGACCTCCCCAAGTGGTTTTGATACTCCTATGGTCCAAATCATCAAAACCGTCAAGAAAAACAACTTGGCGGTCGGGGGAAGACGGCCCAAATGTAGGGGAGGTGCTGAAGGGCCCCCAATGGCACTTGAAAGAACGGCGCGGAGGGCTTCAATGGGACTGATCGGTATTGTATACATCTTTAAACTGCCAACTGATATACACAGGCTCCGTCCACAGAAGGCCAAAGAGCCCCCAATTGGAAAAAAGAAACGAAACCTAACTAACGTTTTCAGAACAGCTTTGGTATTGTTTGTGTATTTCAAAGTTCGCCTTTCTGAGGAGTAGATTAGTTTCTATTTTAGCTCCAACTTGCTGCCATGCACAGGCCTGGATTTTCGAGTCGCCTTTGTGTCAGCTGTGGAGTTCGTGAGGGAGGATCGGATTCGATTTCGTAGTATGCTGTGTTTGGGTCACTCGAACCATGGATTTCGAAAACATGCGATTCCAGTTCTCGGAGTTTTTCCTGGTTACACCAGACCCCGGTTGCCAGATGAGGCTCAGTGGGAACAGAAGGGAAAAGGAAATGGAAGGATCCATTTGGTTTACTTCATTTTCCAGGGTAAGGCCGGTATTACCACCCATTCCGAAGACGGATAAATTATTCAGTCCGGATTGTTTTGTTTTAGTTCTGTTTCATATTTCGAGGACGGCCCAATGATTATGAACCTTTTGTAGCCGGATCGTTTTCACGGGACTCCTGCCTTCGGGGATTTACAGTTCCCACATATGTTCTTCCGGAGGAGATCTGAGGCGACCCGCCGAAACACGATGGCTTATTCAGTGTTGTTCCTGGGGTCCTGCTGGGTTTCTAGAATTGAGAGCCAAGCACATGAAGTGGTAGAATTCAAGCACAATTCCAAGACGCTTGCTTGAAAAACTTCAGTTTTCCAAATATGTGGCTGATTCGAACGTTTACCAGATTTTCCGTTAGATACCCACGGGTATCACAGCAGGTGTTACCAAAAACTCCCGCTGTTATTCATTCAAAACTTGCAGTTCCATTACAACCAAACGGTTCCCCAGGTGCGAAACGCAACATTTGCCCAGTATACGTCACGTCATTCTCCAAACATTCTCAACGGTCCCTGGCTGGTCTATGTTTTTGTGAGAATGGTCTTTTTTGTATCAGAACATCAAATGGCGGGGACAATGGGTAGTTTAAGAGAACCGGGGTTTGGATGAGAGGAAACAGGCGAAGAGAGATAGATATACAATTTCGACGAAGCTGCAAATGTTTGTGGAGATAGGGGTGGATTTGATTGCGATAAGCGCCTTTAGTGATGTTGGCGGGCAGGGCGTTGAGTGTGGAAGAAGGCCTCTTCACCCCGATGTCCCCCCGCTCATCTTGAGCTCACTGGAGGGGTGAAGGTATCACTGATTGGTCGGGGACATTTTCGGGTTCCTATTTGGTGGGTGCCAATGTCAAAAGTTCAGAAGTGTTATAACGGCGAGTTTTACATAGCCCCGCCAGGTAGCATCGTTTTTTTATTCGTGCAGGGGACCCTGAACCTTCAAGCTGATTCTGGATCCCCTGATGGTGGCTTGGAAGACGCCGGATAGTTTTCGGCCCCGTGTAACCCATTTCTTGATATCGGCTCGGATCTGTCACGTGCGGTGGAGGTGAGTGTGGGGTGTGTGGTGGACAATTGCGTTATTCATTTCGGGCAGGAAAGGCGGCATTGGCCGATGGAGCTGAGTGTGGCATGAACTTGGCGGTGGGGTTGTCTAGTACGACGAGCGTAGTACTTTGTTATTGGAGGAACAGATTGCACGATCCCATGGGTATCTTATTTATCGAAAAACCATTCCCGCCTGATGGGAGGTACCCTTTGAAGACGTGATTTCCGAGGAAGATCGATGTGCCCACTGATTATTCCGTGCCAGAACCCAACGAGTGCTCGGCGCTATAGACGGAAAATAAGTATGTTTCCAAAGGTGCAGGGCAATCGGAGGCCATCACCGGAAGAAACCGGCCATTAGGACCGGGCTTATACAACGTACGAAACATGGGTGTTATTTGAGGGTTCCAGTCTTGATTAGTCTTTTTAAAAGCGCTACGGAAAAGGTTGGAACCTTTAATTCTGGATGGACTGCAAACATTCTCTCGAGATGGGAAATATCCATTGTGGGCCGGCTCTCAGGGGGGTCTTTCTATGTGGGGGGACCACTTCCCTAAAACAAACGTGTTCCTCTGCATGTGAAAAATTCCCCGGACCGGCCGTCGCGCAAATGTCGTTGTCCGGGGGCCCTCAAATGTGAACAGGCATGCGCTGCGAGCTCGGCAGAGGGATACGAGTCTGACTTTAGACTTGCATTGGGGCCAAAGAAGTGCTTTGAAAATCAAACCAACTGGGAAAGAGGTCCAACATTTGATGGAGCTGTATTATTCAATACCTGTTCGCGTTGTATTTCCCAATATCTCAATATGGTCTATTCGAGGCAATGAAGAAAGTACTCAGTGATCGGAGGGACCCAGCTCCTGGTGATAGCAGGAACGTCTTTGGATTCTGGTCAGTACGTTGGCTTATCGAATTGCCACCAAACGTACAACCGCTAGCAAGGGTCTGCACCCAATGTATTGGCGCTTAGCCTTTTGTGCGCGTTTCTATCACTTCAAGAGAATTTGTGACAACTGGCGAGAACTTCGACAATTGGTTACTTTATGATTATTCCGATGATATGACCAAACGCAGTCAACGGGGACACCTGGCTGCATCCTCGGGGCACTTGCCAGAAACAAGATCGAGGCGGGAAGATTTAGGTGCGGACCACGAGATGGGGCCGAGTTCGGGCAACGGCGTTTTCGGTCTGCAGACGTTAGGACCGGATTTGTTCTGAGTTCATGGCAGAGCTGGTCCGCGACGTGACGTTGACCCTGTTTCTCTTGGTATTTACACAGGTGACTTTGGACGTACTTCTTATGCCACACAACCCCACTATAACTCAAGATGGATGACGACATATCGCTTGATTTACTGAAATCATCCAGTTTACACACCCTGACTGATGAAAGGAGCTTTACGGCAGGGCTTGAATTTTCGTTGTCGCGGAAACAGCAGGAAAACCAGTTCAGTGAATGCGCCATAAACATGACCCTGACAAGCAATCGGTCCAAATTTGTGATATGCTCCTTCGCAAGGGGCAGGGGACAGGATTGACGGATTTTGCAACCAACAAGCGAAACGGGGCGCTCCAGTGGGGACGTCATGAAGGACTCGAGCCGCGGTCGATCAGCTTTATTTATCGAATTAATGGTGCGGGATAATTGCTACCAGAACAAAAACGATTGCCAGGGTGGGAACTGGGTCTGCAAAGGCCGGCATACGGGCAAGGTTAATAACGATCTTACAGAAAGGATTTGCAGACGTTCCAGATCGGGCATCCCATTCAAACTTCGATTTCTTTTGCATTGATCAACGTCGTACGGGAAAAAAGCGGACGACCTTCTAAATTCCCAGTTGTCACTTCTAACATCCGCATCCATGAAGGTCCGCACGAAGCGGGACACGCATTTTCATTATCCAAGAGCGCTATGACAAGATGCTGAACAGATTTGAGAAGAGCCCAATCCAAACGGAGAACCAATACAAGACCAATTTTTTTTCTTCAAAGTCAGGAGCATAAGAACCCAAAGGCGTGGCAAAATTTTCCCTCGTCAGAAAGGCTTCGGCTTACCAGAAGAACAAATGTTCGGCAGAATTACGGCCATTGTATGCGGCACGGTCCAAGGAAGAGGTCGATATAGGGAATTCTTCAAGAGTACTGCTTTCTCACCCTCTGAGCCAACGGTCCCTCTCACAACCTGTGCAAAACGGACGGAAACATAATCACACAGGAAGACAAGGAGCAGCCCTTTTCTGCTGTACTTGAACAACAAAGTATCACAGACATGGAAGTCCACCCAGCTCTTTTGATAGTGGCATTATTGGCGGTAACTCCAGCTCCGCGACTGCTCCCCAATTATGGGAGGTATATCCGCAATATCAAATCTTTCACTGGTCTGGACGCCTACCTCATTCACGGGGGTATGATATCGGTTTCTTTCGACAACAATGACAACCCTTGGAATCTAAAAGGACTGTTGAACGCGGAAAAGGGACCGCGGCGCTGAATGATTGTGTTCCGGCTACACGATCAACTGGGCCCAGATTCAGAAATCCGCCCTGGAAGGATTTGAAATAGGGCTCTGAAATCTATGGTCATTCAAAAGCCAGGCTTACCGCGAATTCACTTTCTGAAGGATTTTGGGGAGACCAAACGTCAGTTTGCCCATGCGCTACCGTTGATCAAGGAAGGTGTTTATCTTATCTGGAGTTGACGCATGTACTGACACACCAGCCTTCGCTTGTGGGGGCGGGACAGGATCCATAAATCATTTAGTTTGGGAGGGGAACTATGCAAGCAATTCATCTGAGGAGACACGGAGAATCTGACCGGCCTTTGCACCATCAACGAGTTCGTGACTGGATCGACCGATTAAACGTGAGTGATCGGGTATCGGACCCACTGATATCACCTTCGTATACTCCTCCTTCCATCACCGAACGACCCTCGTTAATGGATGGGGAAGTTGGCAACGATTCAGGATCGACAAAGGGTGACAGAACATATGTGAACCGTATCCCCGATCGGCAGAGGGATGTGGGGGACCTTGTTATATTGCGCCGTGTCCTGGTTCCAGTTTTCATTCACGGAAGGTGCGATTTACACTCCAGGGGCTTTCTACTAGGGAAAGGGGGAAAAGGCGGGCCCGCTACAACTATTCTGGAGAAAGATCAACGTACCAGAAAGCTTCGGCAATACTAGCTGGAAGGAAGCGCCCATGAGGTCCTGGTGGCAGCCATTGAGATTATGCACGTGTTTGTTGTACCGGTGCCAAAAAAGCCCACGGCCTGACCAAAATACGACCCGTTGCATTTGAATAGCCGTTACGCTCCCAGGACCTTGCCAACCATTCGCAAATGAAAGTGTTGCGCGAGTCGGGGTTTCCACCTTTGGCGAGCAAACAGGTTGAGGACAGCAAATTGGAAAGAACTGCGTTCGTGGCGAAATACTGGGATTGATTTGGCTTCACCTCAACAGTGTGACCAAATACCCGAGAAGGGTTGGGAGTGATTGGGTCGGCAACTTATGTTTTGTTGGTTATTTGAAGACGACCCAAAACTTCAGGGCGAATGTTATTCCGAAAATGCAGAAGGAAGGACGATGGAATGTGGTATGGTGATTGATCTGAAAACGAACAGATGAATTTGGAAAAAGTGCTTTGTGTTAGAGATGAGGACGACTTGGATGGGACAATGATTCGATGGACATGCTTAATGAAGCACGCGCTTGTTCTTTTCACGTGTTCCGTTTGGCCTTTTTGCAGCACCTCCTCTTATGGGCCCTTCTTTTCTGGCGACGGAGCAAAAAGGTAATTTTTTCTTTGCGCGGTTCGTTTTTTGATTGATTTGAACATTTGATAAGGAGTATTCTAAGGGACCACTTTGGGTTCGTGCTTAAAGTTTTATTAAAACCAAAAATGGGGGCCCTTTTTTGGGGCCTTCTTTCGCCAAGGGCCTGCGCGTATATTTTCATTTTGAGTTGTAATTTCATGATTTTCAGTTCATAAATCAATGACTCAATTTTTACGGTTTTCTCGGCTTTCAATAGTTTGAGTTAAGTACCAAAGGGGGCTTTTTTAGGGGACCCTTAAAACCTTGGGGGGCCATGGTTGGGGCTGAACTCAAGGAAACGGTTTATTTAGGTTTTTTTCGCCATGGGCCACTCAAATGACACCTTGAAACCTTTTTCGTGTCAAATTACTTTATTTAAACGTATGGGCTCTCTAACTGAAGGAACCGCATTTGACAGTTTGGTTAAAAACTTTTATGGGTGTGCGGAAGGGTTGCGGAGGGAACGGGTGTGAGTTTGGGCCGGTCTGTTCGTGATTGGTTTATTTTACCCTGGTTTACCAACTCCAGCTTCCCAGCGCCCCCCCCCCGGCAACTTCCGGGATCCCCGCTGGCTTCCACAACTCCATTCTTCCACCCTTTCCCCTCAAACCCAAAGGCTTTTTCATCTTCACCTCTACCTGGCCTCCCCCCAAACCAAAGGAGTCTCACCTCCCTCCACCTTAACAATTAATCGACTTAAAAATTTACATCCCCAGTGCCTAAAAACCCTTTCTCAACCCGCCGCCCCCCCCCCAAGCGCCCCAAGTTTTACCCCCTCCCCCGGGGGTCCGAACCAAGTCTTGTCACCCCAACGGAAGTCCAATTCCCATCAAACGCTCCACAACCCCACCAAACCCAAAGACTGTTTCTCAAGTTCAACCTCCTCCGCCAGTTACAATGGCTCATCCTCTCAAGTCGCACAAACCACCACCCAAGGGCTTTCAACCCCCTCCCCACTTTAGTCTTATTCCAATACTTGCCGCAACTCAAGTCTCAAAACCTCCCCCCAAACCTTCAAAACCTATTCCCTACAACCCCCATGCCTCAAACTCCCCACCCCCGGCAACCACCAAGTCTTATCGCTTTCTCCACCCTCCCAAGTCCTTACTGCCAAGGGGCCTCTATTACCCTTTACTCACCACAAAGTTCCTTTCAAACCGCCCCCCAATGATCTTTTGCCCCTTTCGTTTCATCATACATTGTATTTCTTCATTTCCTCATTGGAAATAGTTGGGATATTTAACATTCCTTTTCCCTCCCATGTCCAGCCCTTATTGTTATATGCTATTTCACCCACTTCACTTATCCTACCTCCTCTAACCACTGCTTTGGGGAACTCTCGCAATATTATGCCATTCACCACTCTCGGGAGCCACTGGAGTTGTTTCATCGTGGGAACAATTATCCACTAGGTAGGTCCCACCCCCCTCAACCAACCAAGCCGCTGAAGCCTCCCCCCTTCAAACCAAAGGCGATCACACCCCCCTTTTCTCATCTATTCCCTCACTCCAACTTCCCTGTGCCTCACTCCCCCTTTTCTTCTGAAATTCTTCACCCCCCCCCCCCCCCCCCACCCTTTCAAGTCCTGTAAATTCCCTCTTTTTTTCAAGTTTTCTCAACCAATCCTCATGCAAGTGTGCAATTATGCATGGAGTTGTTTTGAATTTGTCCTTTGGACAGGGCTTCTCGGGTCACTACTGGGTCAAAACTGTACCACGAGGGTTTCTCGGTCAAGTAATTCGAGGAAAGGAGGAATTTTACCTTGGGACGAGAACTTGATGAATAATGTTGGTTTATTTATTTTTTTAACTTCCGGTTGGTGTTTTGGCGACACCAGGCGACTTCTGGCCTTCCACCATCAGGTGTGCGGTCAACAGGATATGCAAGCGTCCACACAATTTTACCCATTTCACCTCACCATATGAAACAAACCACCCGGGGGACGCCTCATTTCCAACAACCCTTCTACAAGACATTCGCACCACCGCACTTTGGAGCAGCGGAAGGTGGGTACCCACATCCATTACAAGACACATTGGGTTCCCCTTGATGTTCAAGAGTTGAGCACCATCTCACTTCTCAGGGGGCTAGCCCCTGAGCGTCCCGCTTTATTTTACGGTCCCCATTGGGGTTTCAGCGCCTAGCTCCGGGGCCCGTTAGAGCGTCAACCATAATACCCCAGCACACTGTTAAGTTATGGATTGGCTGGCAGCCTGAGATTGGGTTTGAATGGTTTGTGGAGAAGCGGCTGAACCCAACCCTATATCGGTTTCCTCATCTTAACCTCTAACTTTCTTAAATAGCACCTGTCGCAACCTTCTTCCTCTGATGTGAGTTTATGTCAGTGCACTGCGGTCATGATTGGCATTATTTGGCATGTATTGTACAAGCGGCGGTCTCTCACCAAACACCGGGAGATACCCGGCCTGGATCCTGCCTGCTTGTCGTATCCAAGGCCCGGATGTTGACGCCCCTCGTCGTGTCCGAGCGACGTGTCAGCCATCTTTGTCCCAAAAAGCCACTCAAAGGGCGAACTAGCACGGTTTGTAAGCAGATGGGGGAGTAGTTTGTTAAAATTGGACGCTATCGTTCCAACAAAAATCCGCGTTCTTTTATTGGGAACAACGGGCCCTTGGGCACAGCCACAGGGAAGACCAAAAGGGGTGAACGGATTTGAGCATAA
Organism: Eptatretus atami; assembly: GCA_035128595.1. NCBI lineage: Eukaryota > Metazoa > Chordata > Myxini > Myxiniformes > Myxinidae > Eptatretus > Eptatretus atami. The sequence continues at coordinate 26,112 of JAXMNL010000245.1, read as the reverse complement.
CCCGTTTCAGGCCCACTGATCGGGAACCACGCAAGGTCCCGTCTTGGCTCAACGGCTGGACTGTCCCGGCAGGGGCCAGACTAACCCGTTCCTCTCTCGAGCTCTGGTCAACCTGGAACAGGCAAGAACTGGAGCCACGCATATTGCACTTCGCACCCACACTCGGACTCCTTGCGATCTCGGACTGCCAGGCAACCTGAACCGGACTGGGGAAGAGCCATTGAAGGGGTCGTTCTGTCTTGTACACCTGCTCTTTCAAATAGGCACCACTTTTCCCCTTCATTGGCTCTTGGACCGATTGCATGAATGGGAATAAATAAACTACATGGCTGCGATCTTCCAAGATCGCTTGGTGGTTCCAGGATTTTTTCTCAGGGAAGAACTCACACGTTTCACCACCAGGGGTCTGGCACAGGCAAAAGGGAGTGATTCTTTTTAATCCACCCGTTTTACGTACTGTTATACAGCTGTGGGAATTCGCCAAACATCAATTTCAGGTCCGTAAGGAGGTATTTCTGAGAGTTACCCATGTGTTAAGTTAGCCCAAAACCCATGTTGATGGAGATTAATGGGATTTGCAATTTCGGGGCTGCAGATAACTCGAGTTAGGACGTTTTTCTGTTCTTTGCTTTATTTTTCTCGAAACCACCACACTTCAACACCAAACAACGCCAACAAACGAACAACGCCCAACCAAGCCAACCACTTTTCCAACACGCCGGCACGCCACCTACAAACCCCCCACCATCTTTGCCGCCAACGAAATCCCACCCACAACGAACGCCATCCTCGGCGGACTCCACGTCGGCACGGTTTCGCGTTGGAAACCGATCGAACGCAAGGGGGGAAGGCGAGGGAAAGTCCCACAGCAGGAGGGCGCAGCGTTTTTCCCGGCCTATTCTTCCTTGGGCCCGCGCAGAAACGGCCTCCGGCCTGCGCCCAACAGACGCAAGGTGGGAGGGAACAGAAGGGAAACGGTCCCGCTTCCGAAGTGCTTTCGAGAAGCGCCATCGAAGGGGATGGAGGGGGAGCCAAAGGCGGGAGCGGAAGAAAGAGGGCGTGGCGCCGGCCCGATATAGGGAGTTGAGAGGGAACGCGAGGGCTGTACTTTTTTATTTGCTCTTTTGCTTTCGTTTTCTCTTGGTCGAATCTCTCTCTTTTTTTTTTTATCTTCTTCACTCACAACTCACGGAGAATTTCTTCACTCACAACTCACGGAAAATCTTCTTCACTCACGACTCACGGGGAATCTTCTTCACTCACACCCAACAGAGAATCTTCTTCACTCACTCACCGAGAATCTTCTTCACTCACACCTCACGGAGAATCTTCTTCACTCACACCCAACAGAGAATCTTCTTCACTCACAGCACACGGAGAATCT
>JAXMNL010000244.1:49904-78999 GCA_035128595.1 Eptatretus atami | reverse complement strand
TTGAACGCGGTTGCGCACGAGTGGGCTATCTTGCTCCGCTTTACGATCTTTGGTTATAACGCCGGCAAGTTCGGCGCATATCTCAGGTCACGCGCCTCAGATCACGATACCAACGTACCCCTGTGTCTTACCAGTTGGGGGATATAGATCCCGGCTACAGACTTGGTTTGTCAGAGACCGAGCGAAGTCTGCCAGTCCGTCACCAGTTTGGTTTTAAATACAAATCGAGCGGATCGTTCCTCAGCGCGGCACGAATAAATTCAAGGCGGCAAATCTCGTATAAATCAGCCAGATTTATTGGGGACAATATATTGGGACACATACGGGTGAGCACCGACAACAACAACATCACGACACCTCTATAATAATCTATATAACTCCGTCTCTTACCTTGGGAGCTTAACGATACGGCTTCGAAGGAGCCCGGCAAAATAAACCTCTAGGCCTGGCAAATTGACATACAGGACAGGAGTACTGAGTGTCCTCATGCGACAGAGGAAAAGTTGTAGAGCACAAATGCACTCAATGACCAAAGCCGATGTAGGATTTCGAGCACCCCAGCTCGATCACGCAGCGTGGCAAGATGGCTCTACTCCTACGCATTGCCTGCCGCAGCGGCGGTGGCAGATAGCGTCGACGACCCTGGCAGCAGCAACCGCTCACGCACCAGCCTTCGGCGCAGCCAGCCCCGTAAGGTCGACGGCACAGGAGTAGAGAAGAAGAGAGGGGCTGCCAGCCTGGGGCGCACAAGGTTCCAGTATGCGAATGCAGGCCGGCCGGTACACCAGACTTATAGCGTAATCGGAGGGTGGACTCCGCCCAGCGACGAGCGCAGGAAAAAGCAACGTGTCCGGAAGCGTCCAGGGTAAACCCTCTATGGTCTAGAGAAATATTATGGAGAGGTACTCCTTGTGGTTTTTGGCATCTTTAGTATAGTCTTTTCTTCTAATTAGGGGCACCTTGGCTATAATTACTGAATGTGTTATGGCCAACAGGGGTGGCAAGCCGGGGATTTTCGAAACAGGCAGGCTGTAGTGCGCCAGGGAAACTGGGCCACATTGTTTACGAGGGATATCCTTATTATGATCTATAAGGGGTGGGCGGCCGAGGGACCATATAGGCCGGATCCTCTGACAACAAAAGGACAGAAAATTACGCCCCAGCGACCAAACACTACTAGCTCCCAGTGTAGCCGGAGTGCGGGGCAGGGCAGGGTTCCAACCAAATTTCCTCTGGCCAGAACAAATGGTAAGTAGAATCCTCCCAAATGCCATTTTGTATCCTGGTCCTGCGGGAAGCAACCAAAGTTCTTTCTGGGGCCCATGGCATCCCAGGGGGAACACCACCGTTGGTGTCTTATGCTTGTGCACAGGGTAGTTTACTGTTTATAAGGAGTAAAGTGTCCCCTGGCTTCACCAAAGAATAGCCGCAGGTGTACCTGTCGGCGGCCCTCTGTTTAGTTTTATGGGGGGAAAGGAAGAAACAGTCCACACGGATCCCGTGGTATGGTGATTTGTGGTTATAATTACATTGTCACGCAAAAAAATCAACCACACCTCGCGGTCGGTTTTTCCGTTCATCCCAACAACCACTATAAAAACCATGCCGTAAAATTTTAACTAATATGGAGGAAGAAACAAGACAACGAACCATCTGACCGTAAGCTTCGTGCCCCCGGACATTATCACTATCTGTGGAATGGTTATTTCTCAAACTTCTCCATTAAAAGAAATGTATTATACCAACATCTTAATTTACTCGGATTTCCATGGTTCTGGGCCGGAATAAACCATCGGGGCAATATACCTAAAAAAAGATTGTAACTTCTGTCCTGTTTAAATTCCTACGAAAGTGCGGGTATTTTATTACTATCCTCCGCTGGGAGGGGGGACCACACAGACCACGGAAGGAAGTGATTCTTAAAAAAGCCCCAAATGTCTGTTTCTCCTTAGAGAGGCAGATAATGTTCACATATTTGGAACACTCTCTGGCTTATAACAATCGAGAGTTGCTGGGGGTGTCTTGAGTCTGCTTCCTATTAGCGCCTCGTCTCGGAATGCTTGTAGTCTGACCAATGATTCCTTGTATTCTGGTTGCTTTCTAATTTTCTTCCCTTCTGATGTATTTCGCTTGCTGGCATGCCTTATTTCATTAGTGGCCACCAACATGCTCCTTCATTCCTTCACTAGCGAGAACATCTCTGCCACCGCCAGTGCGGGAATTTCTCGTCTAACCCGGACCCCCAGGGCTCAACTTATTTCCGCCTTTGAGAAGGGCATTCTCCGGAATACCGCGTTGCAAACAATATTGGGAGCAGTTGTCTCATGTTCCACCTTGGGGCATTCACAAAAAAGAACAGACTACCTAACTACGGGCTTTTCACTGGAGGCCCCCCAATTTTCTAGGTTCCCCGAACATCTTTTTTCTAGGGGAAGTTGATGGGAAAAAACTTCACATCCCACTCTAACTAGGGAAGGACAGTCTCTACGAAAAATGGAAGATTATATTGTGTCTCCCAAAAACATGTTGGATTGGCTCAACTCATGCCCCATGCAAACCCCCCTGTGTATATGTCATTTGTTTTAATGATAGTCTCTCGAAAAGTCGTTCTATGGAGTTCGTATTGAATGCCGTACTGATATAGTCTCTTAGAACAAATGATCTGCTTTGATTTTTGACCCGTCCAATTATATTGTCTTTTCCGTTTCGAAGGTATCTCGCCAATTCACTATCCTCCTGGTTTACGTCGTTACCTTACATGAAGACGACGCCCCCCCCATTTTCTTCGGGGGCGGGAGGGCACAGCCACCTTCTATGACATATTCATTTTAGCAGCACGAGAGAAGATAGGGCAAAAGTATCTTTCACATGGTCTCTCAATTTTGCTCTCTCAACCGTTGAGGGTAGATGGTGAGCGTGAAGAAGCGAGCGGGCGGGGGGTCGCCGCCAAGCGCTGAAAGCCTTGCTCTGATCGTTATTTGTAAAGGTATTGGTTTCCACACCCTTTACACCAAACAGTCCTGCCGCGTGGAAAGGGTTGGGATAGAAGAAGACCTACTATCTACCCCAAAAAAACGTATGTAACGAGACGTCTCTCTATCAAATACTGTCTAGGGAGTAAATTAATAATTTAACAACAAATAGATAAATGGCGGGTATTATTTCTATAAGCTAGTTTATATATACTAAACAAAAATTTAGACACGAATAGCATTCCTGCGCCATACGACAATATATGCATAGTGATCACAAATTAATAGACATATATAATATGGGTGTTAAAAACACTTCATTTATATTCTTGTTGCTTCTGTCTCGATCATAAGTTGATTAGTGCGGCGTTTTCAGTAGTGCTGACGCTGATCCAAAATGAAAGCAATAGCAAGATCTGAATTAAATAAAAAAGACTTTCGAGTCGCTTTGAGTTGTTATGCGACTATTAGATAAAGCCAAGAACACCGGTAAATGGGGGCAGCAAGATTGTGATTGGCTCTTATGTGACTGCCTTCTCCCCAGGACATTGCGCTGTCTTCCTTAACTTTTGAGATTTGAGTGACGTAAGAAGATGTAATTTAATATGATGTAAGCGCACCTCGCGTGTGTCGGTTTCCGTACATTAGTAAAGAGTCGCGGTTGTAATTAAATTAGGAAATTTTTTCGCCGCGCGGCAGATGGGTGGTCCTACTCAGCAGACACACTGTGGGAGATCTCCTCAGGAAACAAAAATCAGCTTCGAATAAGGCTAATGATTCGTTTGATCGAATTTTGCTCAAAAACAACCCAAACTGATATGAAAACAAAGTTAGTTCTATTTCTCCTCCAGAGGGAGTGGCCCTTTTCCCGTGTTAAACTGGATGTAAGGAGATGTTGCCTAAAACAAAAACGAAAATACAAAAACCACGCTCTATTAACTAATTGCTTAGATTCGGCTTTCCATTATTGACGAAGGAAAACAACTAAAATACACCTGCAAAACCAAGGATACTTAAAGGCCCCTGAAATGCTAATGGTGGCTTTTCTCCTATCATCCATTACTGTAGGACACCCTTACAATTTCATTACCAAGGAAGAAATAAGTAAATAATTAGAACTCTAAGGTATGATCTTCAAAACAAACAGAGCGCGCATTATCAGAATTTGCATTTACTCCAGCCTAATATCAATACTTATATACTCGTATTCATTATGACTCTATAATCTTCATTCTCAATCCCAAGCTATAGGTTTATCCAATTACGCTACTTTTTTGATTTTTTATGTCTATCCCCTTTATCTACCACGTTGGAAGTAAAAAACTCTGTGTCCCATTCCATGTCTGGTTATGTTCCGATCAAAATGAAGGTCTGAGAGGGGTGCCGTGTAACCCAACACTACCTAATATATATAAATCTCGGATGTTAACTTTCGGTGGTAAAAGTGTCTCCTAATATGACCCACAAGCGAGAAGATTTGTTTACACTCTGGCGCGCTTGGGGCAATACATCAATCTATGAGTTCATGATACGTGGAATCCACTAAAGAGGCAGCCACAACGAACGAAACCAGCACTGCGGCAGAGCGGCGTACCTCCACCAGCGTAGCGCCTGAAACAAGGTTTCATCTCCTCCGCGTATGCCGCTAAGAATTTCCCTGGAAAAAAGGAGGGCGCCGACTGGAAAGCCCTCTCTGAATACACTTTGACAATTCCTTGGATAAAAATCTCGATCGCAAGATGATGTACCCCTTGATATTTTCTTTGTGGCATTGATAACACAAACGATTGAACACAAACATCAATCCCCACAACATAAAGGTTGTTTTTGCTTGACAATTTGTTTCTGTTCATAGGGGGACTTGGATGAGCCACTTCACTGGGTTGATCTTTTGTATCAACATGCGTTCTATGCTCTCTTTTTAAGATTAATTGTCCTTGGCTGTTGAGTCCCACTGAATTCATTCTTCGTTATAGGTTGGGGAAGGAAGGGAAGACATTCCCCACCATAATATCTTTTAAAACTCAGCACGTGAACGAAAACAGCTGCGGGCGAGGGAGCGAGATGTTCAGAGATTATTAACAACATCTCTTTACAATGTTCTTGTTTCGGGTCGATGAATAGTGAGAAGTAGCCTCCTATCCTTCTATTAATTTACCACAGCCAATTAATTAATTAAACAATTTAATATACCAAAGTCCTAAGATATCTGCATTGACTTGAGGGAATTGTTCAATGCTCACACGTACTTAATGCCTTCTGTAACGCTCTTGTTGGCTTCTTTTTAGCTGGACTCTATAATAGCACTTTCACACCGAGTACCACTATTTGTGAAGTCCAAAAAACAGGCACGGAACAGCCTTATGCAAGCCGACACAAAAATCTCTCATCCATCTTAAACGAACACATACAACAAAAAATGTACCTCTTGTGCGGGCCGCGGGAAGGAGAAGCGTTATCTTCTCGGGGGGTGTCGGAGGTAAATAATTCCTCTCTACCTCTCTGTCCCCCCGGAAAGGAAATTCTGTCGTTGCGGTGGGCGCAACAACAAGCACAATTCCACTCCTTTAGGTTAAAATTGATATTTTCTGGAAGTTCTATTCAAGAATGGAGCTCCATAGGGTTTCCAAGAGAAAATATTATTTTCTTTCTTTGGGTTTTGTTCTCTTCCCAAGCAAATCCTGTGGGTGCGACTTTCTTATCTTGTCCCTGCAGGCCGAAAAAGTTTCTCAATCAGGTCATAACCTCACGAGGGTAGGCTGTCCTCGATATGCATAGTGTTCTGCCGGACTGTGGACGCGGTCGTTCCTTTTCTCTCTCTGTGATTTGAGCCTCTAATTAGTACTTCTCCTCTGTGTGGTTTTCGTGCGGCCGCGAGCAACTGACGTGCCTCTTCTTGGGGGACAAACAACCAACAAGAACCCTCATTGCATAAAGGTTTTCCCCTGCACTCCCACCAGAAATCCCCTAGCTCCTTGGCTCGCTTTCATTTGTCGGACCATGTTTTCCCCCCAGTTTTTAATATTATTTGGAAAAAAAGAAAAAAAATGATATTTCTGTTTCTTCACAACTTCCTACAGTAATTCTTCATGTTTCCGGTTCGTGCGTTGTTCCTCCTTTACCCCACCACAACTAATATAATATTTTTTAATTTACCCTTTTTCTTCCTCAGGGGTGCCGTGGTGGTTTTTCTTTCAATCGGTAAATCACCACCTCATAGTGTCCGTTTCAACCTTTACACATAGGCAATTAATATTTTTACATTGTGAAGGGTAAACAAACTAGGTAATCTCCCTCTCGCTGCCTGTTTCTTACCTAAGACAGGGAAACTGAAGTCTTTCGAGTACCAATTTACAAATCCTCACGCTTTTCAAATGCTTCATACTAGATTGGAACTAAGAACTTTTTATGTACAGGATTTGATCTTTTAATTACTTACATTATCTACACGTTAACCCATCTCTCCTTTCAATTCGGACTTTCTTAACACGCACCCCCCACTTAGCCTATCTGTTCTGCGAAATCACCCAACAAAATGATTATAAGCTTATCAAGAACTGTCCATAGAGGGGTCCTTTCACTCGTCATTTATCAACTACGCACATCTCTTGTGTGAGGTGGAGGCCCGAAAAATACCAGGGGGGAACGGAAAGCCGACGGAGAGGTTGGAAACATCGACTTTTTACGGACCTATCGACCTTTACAGTATAAATACTCTATACCAAATCTCTGCTATCCCACCAGCGCTAAGTGGAAAATGATCATGAACACCTCTCTCCGCATGTCTTCCCAAAACTGTACTAGCACTGCGGTGTCTCAATGGTGTTACTGTTTTGCGGGGTGGGCTCTTTACATAGCTTCCACAGGTATCTACACCAATTTTACTATCTTCTCCTCACAAACCCAGGTCTACAAAACTTCTCCACCAAAAACGACATAACCCCCCGGGTGTTTAACTCCTACTTTATCCTGGTGCGGCATTTATTATCTCCTTGAGTCCCACTTATTACAAACAATGAAGTTTCATATAAGTTTTGCGGTGAGGGGCGACGCTGTTAGACGGGACCGATATAATACAATCCGCTATATTTTATTCCACTTTGTTAAGAGGGTGGCGCGGATAGGCTCAAACAACAGAAAAGGTTTAAAAGACCAACATCGGGCGGCCGGTCTCTCCCATTTCCCGCCGGGAGACCATACTATTTTCTCTCCTTTTTCTACTTTTCTTCCCTATCCTTCTTCTTTTTGCTTACACCCCCACTCTACTACGGGTTGTCTTACACCCCCCCCAACCAAAAAAAAATTAGTTAGGGTATTACTTAATTATCTTTTTTCAATGTTTTATTAAAATTTTCTCCTTCCAACTCATATCGCAGGTTTTCCGCTCTTCGGGTTCAATGAATGAGAACAAAGGAATATATAAAAATCATAAAATAAACATACCCAGAAAAAAAACAAGATCAAAACCCCTTAAAACGTAGAGGGATCGTGTAAAATATTTACTATCAATCTTTCCCTTCTGCTTTGCACGGCGCGGTTAATATACCACTAAACGATTTTTCACCCAAGCCCCACCCATTAAAAAAAACTTGGTAGAGGGATGTAGGTTGGGATGTATTCTCTGGATTCGCAAAAAAACTCGGCACACATTAGTGAAACAAAAAATTTATATAAATTTAACATTTCCACGCATTTGAATCGTAAAAAAAACAAACGTTTGGAGTTTATGAGGGAACTTAAAAATCTTTCTCTTGTTTCAATCTAAAAAAAAAAAAAGTATAAGGCATGGGTTTTTTCCAAACATTTCCCCACTATTGACAATAACCAAAAAAAAACGTTATGGGAGCGGCAAATTCTTAATAGAAATTTGCGTGAGAATTTTTTAATTTGATTGTCATTCAAAACCTATTACCCCCTAATTCTTTTCGTTTTAACCTTACTGTAATGCTTTCCCAAAAAATGATGGCGGGTTTCAAAAACAAAAAACCCAAAACAAATCATTCTTCCACATATACTACATCAGAAATGTATTTCTGAAGTTGGAAAGGAAAGGAGCTCAAAACACCAAGCTGTTTATTTTTGATCTCTTTATCTCTCCTCTAAACCATCATGAATGGGAGGGGGGGGGCCAGTGCCTCTTTTCCTAGGAGCAAACACAGACGGTCAATAGGAAAGAAAAAGTGAACAACCCAAAAACCCCGATCTGGGTCCCTAGTCTTGTTTCCTAATTCTCCTTAAAAGTTTGCAAAGTCGTTTTCAGGGGGTGTTAATTAATTTTTCATTAAAAAGATTCAATCCGCGCCCAAAGAAATCCATGAATTTCTTGTGTCGTAATGTATCCGTGGGGAGCAACATGTAAAAAATTTGGTTTATTCTGCCGGAGGATTCGGTACTTGGAATATATAGCAAGGCCTCAGTTTGGTGTACATCCTTAAAGGTTATTATTTCGCCTTGAGATCGAACATCCTGATTTTAAATGGTGACAAATCCCAACAAAGAAAATTTTTGTTGTCGATGGGGAGCAAACATCGTAAAAATAAGTCAAATTTCTTCATTAAACAACCAAAGGTCCTTCATGGAAAAAACCCATTTCTTCTTAATGTACGTTTCAGATGTTCTTTTTCCTAATGAAAAAAAGGCCGGGGGGGGGGGGAAAAAGGGGGTTATAATTATTCCCCCACCCCTCCCCATATTTGAGAAGTGTACTCGCTTATTACATCACATATTATTCTCCTAATGTGCTATTATTCAATCTACTTGTAACAGGTAATGTATTTCGATTTTAGTTTTGGCATGAGTTGTTTGGTTTAAAAATTCTAAAAAAAGCAATTAATTTTTTCGCTTTTTTTAAATATTTTTTTAATTTATCCATTTAATGTTAAGGGAAGCGATTTGGATTTTCAAGCAAGGAATATTTCTTTACATGATTATTAATTTGATTTTAAGGCTACTTCGATCATAGCTGTTTGGTTTAATTTTTTTCCCCGCTTTCCCACCAACCCACCGGCCAGGGGGTGGGGGGGGGGGATACACCTATTAGATTTTTTATTTTTCAACATTGTTTAGTTCAGTTAATGGGGGGAGGATAAGTTTTTACTAGTTGTGAAGAGGAGAATTCCTTCCACAACACTAAAATTATGCATGGACAACTCAAAACACATCAGAATATATACAGTACAGGCGGGAAAAGCCCCAGAGGCACCCCAAGGCGTATGGGTGGAGAAACGTAGTAGCGGCAACTGTAGTATTATTTCACGCAACTAAGACATATCCTAGTTAACAGTTAGGATGAAAGAATCCTGAAAGCGGATCCACAAACCACTTGTTAGGAGCTTTTAAGCCACGGTATCTGATCAAAACATATGAATCGAGTTCCTTATAATTAACTATGGGGTATATATTATTAATTATCTACGGTATGTATACGCAACCTTAAGCTTATGTTGTCCACTTCTAGTTCTCGATGTAACTTTTATCAAAGGAAGGATTCGCCAAAAAATTTCTCGGCAACCAATAGTATATCGGTTTTTCACCACTAAAACTATTCGCTAACTATTACCTTTACGTTGCAATACCAAAAAACCAAAATTAAAGGGAAGCCAATTAAATACATATAATTTCATCCGTTAATTTCACAATATGGAATTAAACCTCAGGGATCTGGTCTTTGAAGAAATGAGATACAAATAATAACACAAAAACAAAGAAGAAACCCATAAAAGAATGAAATGTCAAAGACCTAAACTCGTCATATACGGGGTATGCTTATTTCATCACCCAAATCCCCCAGGGGCCAACCGTGCAATACATTCGGTTTTCATAATTTTCTCAAAAAATACTAAGTTACATCTCTCCACGCAGTGCATTGTGATATTATTTTAACTTCCTTATCATTTTTTTTAATAAAATAAGAGAAAAGAAAATTAAACAAACATCAGTTTCTACCTTGCGGGCGATATTACTTAATATACTTTTTCTTCATGTAAAACAGAGGAGGAAGAATTTTCAAAAACAACATGCCATAAATATTTTACAATTAATTTTTTATTATTTAACAAATAAAGGGTAATTTTAAAATATCCCTTAAACTACAACAAAGATTGAAACGGAAAATTTCATTTCCCCAACCCTTGATACCGTTTAAAACAATTCTTTTTTTATTTTTTTCATTCCTAGGGGGATTCTATTATTTCCTTTGAAGGGCGGGTTTTTTGGCAGAAAAAAAAAAAGAAAAAAATTACCAAAGATCTCATCCCTATGGGCATAATTTTAACCACAAGATGGCTCCTTATCTCTTCTTTATTCTTTTTTAACTTAATAAGCCCTTTACATTCCAGGAGGAAGTGTATTTTCAATTTTCTGATTATCCTTTTCTTCTGGTTTTTCATTGCTTTTTTCATGTTATATTGAATACTTTTATCTGCCAGCAATAGGAAAAGCCAGCGGATGAGATAAACTTTTTTGTTAGAGCCTTAACATTCTTAATACTTGACAGTCTGAGTTCATTTTTTCACCACGGGCTTAGTTAACTAAAGCGGGCGGCCCTTCACTTGAAGCTAAATGAAAAAGGAGAGGGGAAACTTCATTATCACGTAATTCGCCCTAATTGTTTTTCTAAATTTTCCAATTTTTAGTTCGTTCATAAGTTTATCTCTTGTCCAATTTTAGCATTCCTTGACACTTTAATTTTTCTCTCAGTAATGCTGAATGCAAAATGCAAACAGAGAAATAGGATTGCATGCAAACTCTGATATCTTTTGTGTCTTGACAACCCATGCTTTGATATTTATCTAAAACGTGAGAAAAAAGCAAGTTTCTGGAGGGCGGCATAAAAAAAAGGGGTTTTATTTTAAGTTCAACACGCAATACAACCGGTGTAAACAAATGCAACCGGGTCGGGGGAAAAATTTTCAATCAAAGAAAATGCGAGGGGGGATAAAAAAAAAAATTTTATCAAAGTTTAAAAAAAAGCACACAACCGAGATTTCTTTCCCCAAACCCTGTTCTTTAAAAAAAAAATTTTAAACGGAACAAATTTTCCAATTTAAAAGGGGGGCAAAATTTTTGGTTTTAAGCGGGCAGCGAGATTTCTACCTATCTTAAACATCAAACCGGAATTTTTTCCCATTTGTTCCCAAGGGGAAAATTTTTTCTAGGAAGGGTTTTAAAGGCGCCCCCAACGAAGATTTTTCCCACCCTGTAAAAGAAAATAAAATAAAACCGATCAAATTTTTCCAATTTTTTCAAAAAAAGAAAAAATTTATTTTTTAAAGGTTTAAAGGAAGGGTTGGCCAGTAACGGATTATTTCACACCTGTTTTTAAAAATCAAAACAACGGGAAAAACAAATTATTCATATCAAAGGGAAAAAAGTTGTTAAACAGGCCTCCACCAAAAAGGGAGGATTTTCACCTGTTAACAATTAAATTGGGTAACAAATACAAACTGGGAAAAAATGAAAAAATTTCTTCATTTAAAAAAAGGAAAAACAAAATCTTATGTATTTTAAAAAGCAAACGAAAGCGATTTCACCTTGTGTTTAAAAAAAAATCAAAAACGGCGGAAAAATTTTTTCATCCCCAATGAAAAAATTCTTTTCAGTTTAAGCCACAGATGTCTCCACCTTTGTTAAAATAAAAACGGAACCCAAAAAATTTTTTTCATCACGAAAAAATCGTTTTCAGTTTCCAGCGCCCATAAGAAGTTTTTATTATATATAAAAATTTATGAGTGAGGAATACAAAACGTATACTATAGCGATTGTTTTTGTCAATCCCAACGGCGCGGGGGGAACATATAAACCATTTAATAGGGGAAAAAACAAACCCTTCCGAAAATCCTGACAGCCAAAACAAAAACCCACCACAGTTTTAAAATTCCCTTTTAGTTTCAACTCAAAATAAACTATGTAACATTTTCTCTACTTTCCCATCTTGAAGTTTGGGGGAAAATGAAAATAACAAATCACAAAACCAATTATTTCGTTTGATTCTGACTTCTTTTTGCTTTATTTTCAAAAAGGGATGTAGTGTTTTGCAATGAGGTCTAGTTTTATTTTCAGTAGACAATTTCTATTTTTTCCAAAAACTCACCCCAAAAAACAAAAACAACAGAAAAAAAAAATAAAATGTACGTTTTTAAAATAAAGTTTGGAAGAGAGGTGGGATTTTTTGGCCGACTATACATATAACATTGAAAAAACACTTCGCATATGGCGGCAATCTTTTAAAAGGTGGGGGCATATAAAAAATAAAGGATTTTTTTTCCCCAATTCTGCAGGGGAGGGGAGCAAACCCGGTTCCCCATTTTCAACATTGCAATGAAAGCTGAAACCAATCTTGGAACAATAGTGGGAAAAATAACCTATCTGATGCTATGAAAAAAGCTTATTTTTAAAAGAAAAACAAACACAAGACCATATAGAAGAAGTATTCCTGGGGGAAAAAAACTTTTTAAAAAAAAACCGTATTTATCATATTGGATCGAATGGAAACACACTTTTTGGACAATGATTGAAACACAAAGGGGACAAGACTTGGAAGAAAAACCCACAACTTCACTATAATAATGGAGACAAACCAAGAAGATTTCTTTCATTTTCATTTAATAAATAAACATAATAACATTTTTCCAAAGGAACCAAGTTTTCTTGATCCTAAGTGCGATGGTTTATTTTGAGAAAGGGAGCCATAACTAATTTCAAAAAGGGCAGGGGGTGGTCGGGAGGGGGAGGGGCGGGACATCCTATAGCGTTGAGCGCGGTGAGGGGGGGATTTGTTTTGGAGCTTAAATAACCACCCCCAAGCTGGCGTATGGAAAGGTTGGGTGCATATTTAACCATTTTAAAAAAAAAAAAATCAACTTTCATCTTTTTAAAGCAATATATTAACCAACATCTTCTTTGTTAAAAAAAAATCTTTTTTATCAAAAAGTAAAAATATCTCTCTGAAAAGAGGAGCGTGTGGCTGTCTTTATAATGGTAATTATACACACAAATAAAAAAAACAAAACAACAGGATCACCAAAGAGTATAAGAAAAAAACTAAAAATAAAGCGTCGGACAAAAACGGGGCCAACAGCGTGTGTTTAAATTCATTAAAAAAGAAGACCCAAATTTGGATTTATTAATTTTTAAAAAACATGATTTTCTTCTTCGGTTTCTCGTTTCTTGGTATCACGCTTTTCACTTACCAATTCCACGAAAAAAAATTGCGTTCATTCGAGAAAAGATGCTAAAAACCAATACGCATATATTTTGAGAAATTTTGATGTGAGAGAACCCTTATGGGAACATTAAAAAGATTTTTAAATCCCAAATTTCCCCCACTTTAAAAACAAAGATAATCTCCTTAAAAACTTTGAAGGAAAAAAAAAAAAAAAGGGGGGGGAAGGAAATATGAATTCCTTTCTTATTTCTTCTTACATGTATTTATGGGGGATTTTTAAAAAAACCGGAATTTTAAACACCAAAACAAAGCGACGTATTTTCCCAGATTAATAAAAAAAAAAATTTACAAAACAAACTATTAAAAAAATTGAAAAGAAAAAAACCCCAAACCCACGCATTTGTATTCTTTTATATTTAGTAGTTTTGGAAACAAAGAAATTCACATTACACTATTAAGCAAAATTCCAATAATTTAATCCAAAGATATAAATCTTCTTCCTTTTTTTTCAAGGGTTATTTTTTTTTTGTCAGTGGAAAAAACCAGCAGAAACAAAAACCACAACAAAAAATAGATTCCTGTTAAAAAAAGCGATTGTTTTCTTTTTATTTCATTTTTCATTGTTAACCAAATAAAGAACAAACGATTGGAAAAAACAAAACAAAAAAAAAAGGATATGGTGGTTCTACAACAAAAAAATATTCGCTTGTTACAGTTTAATTTGCCAATTTTTTCACTCACGAACAATTATTTCCGAGCCTGTATATTTTAACCCCCAATTTGTCGCCTTAAAACCTATTGGAGTCTGGGGAAGAAGATTTTTCTTCTTGGAAAAAGCATATATTTTAAATACAATCTTATGGGCATTCTTTTGGTGCAAAAACCCCATTTTTTGTCATTTTTATTATTCCTTTAACGGCTTTGACTCTTCTCTCTGAAATTGAATTTCCTTAAATAAAAAAAAAAAAAAGGGGGCATTTAAAAAAAATAAACTGCTTTCTTTTTTCCTTAATCCACCAAAAAGGGGGCAAAATCTTCATAACCATATAAAACAATATAAATTAATCAAAAAAAAAAAAAAAAACGCCATAAAACTTTTTCACTTGGTGCGCGATTTTCTGGGTACATACTATAATCCACCAAGAAAAAAATTTGACATTCTGGGTCTGGAAATGGAAAAATTAAAAACAGTATAACTAAAAACTTGAACATTATCGGTGGAAAAAAAAATGCTTTCCCACACAAATGTATAGTTTGATTCTTAACGACGACTATTACAGGGATAAACAAAGGGATTGTATTTATAGACTAAAACAACCTTAAAATTAAATGAAAAAGAAAGAACAAACATTTGGGGAAATAATCCGGGGAGATTTGGGAAAAAAATATAAAAAACACAAAAAGGAGGGGAAAACAAAAAATTTATAAGAGAAAAATTGTTAAGAAAAGGAACAATTTTAAATCCTGTATCCATATTTATTTGAAGGGGGGGGAGGGGAAAAAATTTGGACGGGGGGAGAGGTCAGTAAAAGGGGTTAGGGGGGATCAAACATTAGATAAAGTCCCATTTTCTTTACCCTTTGGTTAAAATAAATTAAAGGGACGTCCTTTTCATGGGGACTTTCAATTTCATTTGGATTGGGTTAATTACATTTAATTTTTATAAAAACACAATTTAGAGAACCATATTATTTCCCTTTTAATTTTTTTCTTGCGCCCGAAGTTCTTCTTCACAAAAAGAAAAAAACCAGTCCCGGCCCAAATAAACTATTATCTTTTAGGATTACACATCTATTCTTATTAAAAAAATTTTAGATATAAAAAACTTCATTTCTCAAATAAAAAAAAAAAACACCCCCCCAACCCAGGGGAAACTAATTTCTGCCATCAGAAACAAAAAAAAAAAAACCCAAAAAAATAGTCAAAAAGTATTTAATTTTTTTGTCAATTCTTGCCCATAAAAAATTGATATTCATCAAAAAAAACCTTTTTTAATTTTAAAAAGGAACTCGTTGATTAGGCTTTCTAGAAGATTCTGTTACAAGGGGTTTCATGAGGGGAAACCAACTCAACTAGGGCCCAATGCCTTAGTCTGGTCAAATCTAAAGCTCCAAATCAGGCCTCTTTTACCCAAATCTTAAAGTTCATTCTTTCCCAAAAGAAAATAAAATAAGGGAGTGGGGGATAATCATAAAATTCTAAAAAAAACTAAAAAAGAGGGGCGGGGGGGGAATATATTTTCATAAAAGGATTAAATAGGGATGGTCAAGTTCGATAAAATATATTATTTCCAAAAAAAGAGAAAACGTTAAACACAACAAAGGGAAGTGGGGAACTTACTTCATTTTTCAATCTTTTAATTAATTGGAGGAGGAAAATTTAATTTTGGAAAAAAAAACTCTCTTTTTTTTACTTATTGTAAGTATTATATAAAAATTCATCTAAAAAATCTGTGTTTTAAAAGGGAAAAATTTCAAAAGAAAAAAGGCAGGGATTGAAGGGAAAAAAATTTCTATATAGGACGGAGAGGAGTGGGGAGAGGGAGAATAGACTGGGGGGGTGTTAATATTTTTTGAAAAGAATATTTGGAGGGGGAAAGATAATTAAACAATTGTAATCGTGCTTGCCGTGTGATAAAAGGTGGAGGGGGTTGGGGTGGGAAACTTTTCGTAAAAAAAAAACTCGAGTGGGAGGGGGGTAATATTAAAAGGGGTGCAAATAATAAATCATTAAAGGAGAAATTGTTAGTTGGGGGGGTGGACAATGTTATCCATAAAAAGGTTCTTTTGTCCACAGAAGTAAATACAAAAGGACGAAAAAAATGGACACTTAATATCCAACTTTTCTTTTACCAATAAAGTTGGGAAGTAAAGGGAGGCCGAGTGGGGGAAATGTTTACGAAAATAAGTGATCTTTATGTTTGCGAAAAATTTACATATGTGGGGGGAAAAAAAATTTATTCATATTATGAACAGATTAAAAATTCACACAGGTAAGAAACAAGGGTTGATAAACGCTCCCCCCTGACAAGTCGGTCCACATAACAACCACTGGTCTTTCAAAAAGGGGAAAGATTTCTCTCCTTGATGACAATAACCTTCTTTTCTGAAGGAAAAAAGAAGATAAAAAGTGGAGTAAAAAAACAAAGGGACAATTATTAGTTAAAAAAAATTCAGCAGGAACCCCAAACTCAGAACAACCATATAACACGTAAAAAAACGGAAATTGGGCGGGAAAGGAAAATTGGATAGTTTTTCTTAAATGATAAAATACCGAATCCAACCAGACAGAAAATGGATGCCACTTGGTCAATTTGAACCAGGCTGCAGTGGAGGCAGGAAGGAACAGAAAGAAATTATATCCATCGGACCTATCTACCGTGGGTATTTCTAAAAAAAAAACGACGCAAAACCCATGTGTAGGTAAGTTTTATTATTCTGTATGTTAGTGGATTGTATGTGGGAGAGTGCTTCTTCATGAAGAGATACGCTTCCACACCAGTGCTGTTCATAATAAAAAATAAAATTTGTTTTATGTATGCAGTTTTATGCATAAGAATCACTTTGAACAGCCAAAGCTTGAACAGCTCAGCTAGAATTTCATAACGCAGAATAACATCAGCATCCGTAACCGGTAGTTTCCTCTTGGTGAATAAATCGTTCACCGTGTATGGACATTTCACTGTCTTGAAACAGTACAAGTAAATGCAAAAATTAAATTCACACCGTAAACGGTTTTTTACTCTGGGGTTTTAAGTGTAGTTCCCTGAAAGTCGTGGGCACTCGGGATTGGGATGGGGCCCATATTTCTCAACTTGAACGAAAGGTTTCGTGCTTATAATGGTGTTGAGTATATAATGAGGACCCGCTCAAATAACAAAGAATTCTCAATAGATTAGATAAAATGATATAATCAGTGATGTAGAATATGCTTTGATGATTGAGAAGTGTAAGAGAGGTGGAATATCACAAGTATGTTCAAAAAGATATGCGTAAAGACAAATTAATTAAATATCTTCAATTTATGATAGTGAAAAAAGATAGTAACTTATTGAATGTAATTTTGGTATGCTTAATAAATTTGTATGGCAATGGGCAATGTTTCTTCAATCTCTTCACCTTATGGAAATTAGAGGGGTGAAGAAAAGGATTATGAAAGAAGGCTATTGACTGAATATTGTCTAGTTTTCGTCTCAAGAAGAGAATTGAATGAGAAGAGAAGGCTTATTATTTTAGAAGCTTGGAGTTGAGGTACCCGTAGTGATCTTCATATATAAGCCATAAAGACCTTGTCCTTTTCATGTTGAGGAACAGGATAAACTCTCCCAAATAGAAGCGACCTGTTAATGGAATTTTCAGAGTTGATTATCATATCAAAAGCTCGTCTGTAAAATTAAATGAGCGCAACATACAAACAGTTTATCGTTATATCATCAACATCTATGATAGAAAAGACGAGAGTATATTTGCATCAGAAGAAAATAGCTAATAGAAAGCAGTTTTTGAAGAGAAGGATTAGAGAGTAGACTAAAATTCAAATAGAATAAATCACAAGTTTCTCTAAGAATGTTATAAACAAACCAGTTGCGGTTGGATGAAAAGTATATTAAGATACGAGATCTCTCCGATCAGTGGAGAGAAATACAAAGAGTTATCTTCGAACGCGAGCGATTTCTATAAAGGTGTGAATGAACTCAAATGCACGTGTCCCATAATTCGGAAAGACTAATGAGATTATGAATCTCATAGGCAAACAGGGCAAGACATTTAGATTTGCAACATTTGGAAACAAGCTTCGAAGAGATGATATACAAAATAAACCAAGTTTTATAACAGAGAAGAGGTATTTTTCAGAGAACTTTTTCTTGCTTATTCATATGGAAAGGAATTATTGTAATCGTGTATAAAACCAAATTTAAAATTGTTAACAGCATTTCTGATATACAGAGTGATATTGATGTATTGCAGTGTATTATGTAGTAATGGCTAAAGAAATAGAGTTATAAGGAGGTGAAAACTCGTTTCATTTGTTGTATAGTGACACCTGATAGTTGATACCTAGGAGTATATAAATATACTTGATGACTTTTATAAAAAGATATGAAAAAAATAATTGGAGTATATCGATACAAGTAATTTTAGCTAAGACAGAGCGAATCGTGATTTTCACAAAAAGAATCAGGAAAGGTTTATATGTAGTTTGAGAGGGAGCGTGGGTGGGAAAGTAATGACGTGCAGTTTATTTGGTGATGGAAGTGCAAAGGCCCTAGTGACTTATTAAGTATAGTGTGCATCAGAGATCAGATTGATAAGAGTTAAACAGGAAATAAGAAATATTGTAATAAAGAAAATCAGTAACTTGTCTAGATATTATTATAATTGTTTGATGAATTAAGAAAGACAAGACAGAAATATAGGAAAATTGAATACCAAATAAGATGTTATAAACATAACAATATGGAAGAAGTAAATAAAAGGCATTAGGGCGCCTTTGAGAATAAGAGATTATTTATAAGATAAATGGAAATTAGATTGCTGTTCCATTATGGATATGTATGAAAGAGTGTTAATAGAATAGATTGGTGTTTTAACCAATGGGAAGATGGGTATAGGGTTTTCTTGTAGGGCTACGCCGCGTTTTTCAAACAATATAATAAATGGTTTAGAGACCCAAGTATTAATCAAAACTAAAGAGTGGAGAAAATCTCAGTCTAGGTATATAAATGGAAAAACATAATGAATGTGAAAATATCAAATAAGTCTTATTGAAAATAATAACCGAAAACATTAAGGTAAATTAAAACAAATAAAGCGACATCAATTTAAACACTGTTAAGTCTAGAGGATGTAAAGAAAAAAATCAAAATATCCTTCAATGGAACTGAAAAACTTTGTTGCGTTACAATTGAACAAGTGCGAAAAAAACAATTTACTAATAATCTGCAAATGATATTGGTGCTCAGTGAGGCCCGGTAGTTTACAGATTGAGATCGATTAGAGGGCAAGTATATCATTTGCGTAAGTGCACAAAAGGGGTATCTTGAAGTACAAATATAAAGATCGAAAAATGTTATGTATTTTAACAGGTATCTCTCAGAAGCGGCAGGATTTATTGTGCAAAGGAAATATAAACTATTAAAGACATATGTGAAGAGGAATGAACCAGATATCTCCTTATCGCATTCTCAATATGCGTGAGCTAAAACAATATGCAAGACTATAGGTCAGTTGACAACACATGCAAGCTATCTACAAAAGACGTTAAAAGCGCGAGAAAATCAACAACAAGAATCACCCTCGGCCATAAGAAGGGGGGTAGAGATTGCGTTCAACAAAGCGCGAAACAGAAAGGTCAAGGAAGATCGCCACGCGCGTAAAGAGTCGCCCTCGAGTCATCATAAAGACGGACACCCCATGAAGCCAGTGAATCCCGCTCAGTAATCCGCACCCAAACTACACGATAGGCACACGACACACACGCGCCTCACACTGTAAGACAGACCCACTGTTGTATACCGCACGAAAATTAAATTGGAATCTGCTCTTTACGAACGTTAACAACCTCGATATATTGTTACGGTAAGGTCTCATAGGAAAAATCCAATCGGCACATAGACAATACAGGTTCACATCCTCTCAGGACTGAGAATTGATCCGTAGCAGCTCGGGCCGACGGGCAAACCACCCCACGCACGCAATTTCCACCACACACCCGCCTAACTGAGAGAAGAAACCCAACGCAAAGGGCTACCCACCCTCCCATTTTTAAATGTTTAAAATTGGATTAGCAATGCGCTGCGGCATACGCATCTCATAGTTAAACGGAAAGAACAATTCGACACGTCCTCGCCCCCTCATGCTGAAAGAGAGACAGCAGCAACCCGCGGTGACGTCAAACAATTACCCTCCCACCCGTTGGTTGAGCGGGGGTGTGGAATCACGAGGCATGAGTCACGGCCGGGTGCGGGGACGAGGGGGTGCAACAGGATAAAGAGGACAGTCTTTCTTTGTCAAGAGGATCGGCAGACAATCCAGAAATCAGAGAGATTACCAACAACAGGAAGTGTGATGGTGGAAAGAGTTCACCAGACTGGTAGGATGCAAAGAGATGCCCCGCGCAGAAACACGACGGGAAGAGGCCCACTGACCAAAGAACCTTCCGACGCATGGTTCGAACGACAGCATCCCCAAGAGGCCGCAAACGCTCAGATAAGAGAAAGGGTCGGGCACGGGCACGGACCCAAAGGCGAGCAAGAAAGACCGTTCGTCTCACCAACAACCAAACCAAACACCCACGTTCCACTGCATACTATGCCTGAACACACTGGAGCGTCCACCGGGCTCGAGGGCAGGAGTAAAAAGACGGCTCCATATATTGCTGTCACAGGGACAAGTTGGGAGGAGTCTGGAGAGCGACAGAAGCAAAGGCACGCGCATAGCTGCTCGAAAGAAAAAGAACCGCCCGCCCACCCAATCCACAAGGCGGGTCGAGAAGGAGACGCGGAGCTGGAGGCGCAGCCTTGCCTGCTGTGTTGCGCAAATCCGGCGCGTTCGTGCGACGAGGCTGCCGGAGAGAGCTCGCCGCACAACCGGAAGGGCCCGAGCTCGAACCGCGGTACGCTGCTGCTGTGGGGAAGGGAGCATCGTGGGTGGCCGCAAGCCGTTCGTGTGGAGAGTGCCGGAGGATGAGCTCGCCTGCACACGGAAGCCCGAGCTCGACCGCGGCTACTCTGCATGACGGTGCTGTGGGGAAGGCAGCATCGCGGGTCGCCCAGCGCAGACACCACAGAGGGTGCAGGAGCCGAAACAGGCACGGCTCATGACGGTGTTCGGGACTCGTGTCGGGCAGCCACCCGGAGGGGGCAGAAAAAATCAGAGGTCCGAGGAGGCGAACCATGAACAGACCCAGACCGCGCTGAGGTCGCAGTCTAGACCCATTGCTTTGACGGGAAAGGGCGCTCTTTTCGTCATGCCGGTCTTTTCGTAGAGATGGATGGTTTTGTGGCGACCAGAGGGACCATGGAGGAGAAGCACCGCGAGTAGAGACAATGACAAACATAGACTGTCTCAACGTGACTACATTGAATTCCATAAGGGTGATAGAACCAGCGAAAAGGAAGCTATGTAGCTCTATTTGTGCTAGAATTAATCTGAGCATCCACAGGAACTGTGTCAACTATAAGTACATCAAAATAGCTCCTCTAATGTAAAATGTAAACCTGCTCGCTGCGTCCATTCCCTCATTGACTGAAGACAGAGTTTTCGAAGTACAGATGTCTCGGGAGGTTTAGAAACGCGTAATGGAGCTGTTTGGCACAGGATAGAGGGAGAGGACATTTGGAGCGGACGTTACACAGATGTCTGCAAGAGCAGAAGTTGACCCGCCGGGCTTCGGGAAGCCTCGACAGCCAAGGAAAGGACGAAAAGGCTCCAGGCACTCAAGGAGCCGTTGTGGTGCCGAGAGGATCGGACGAAAAAGGGTCACAGGGGAGAGAGAAGAGGGTGGAGAGTAGCCGCGCGGTGGATAGTTTGCATCCGTTGGGGTTAATATCATACCGGATACAGTAGAAAGGAGTGTCAGTCCACAACTCCGCAGACAAGGTGATTCTGAGCACGTGAAAAGAGTAGAGGGCGTCTCATGTTGCGCGGGGGAGGTTCTGACCTCGTAGCAAAAGGTGAGGCCGCGTGGGGACGGTCCCGCCTACAGAGTGTCGCGGACGGCGATCTCTATTCCGTCGGCACTCGTCGGGCCGTACGTTCGTAGCGGTGTAGTCAGAACGCAGACACGCTCGTTTCAAGTGAAGTCGGAGGACCGGAGAGGAGACTCGGTGAAGAGCTAGTAACGGCCACGACCTGCCGGCGTAGAGGGAGAGACCGAAACTCAGGCGCAGCGCGGACCCGGACCACAGCGCAGAAAGGCCGGTCCACAGCAGGAACAGCAAAAGGGACAGGTAGCAACGCAGCCCAGGGAGAGCTGCACGCATCAGCGCGATGAGAAGCGTGGGAGGCAGCGCCAGGGGCCGAGAAGACGGCACGACGGAGGAGTGCCCAGCCGCACGGCGGAGCCAGGGTGGGGTAAGCACGGTCTACAGATAAAAATAGAGTGACAATGAGAGATATCACCACCAGATAAGATAAAGTAAACGGCGTCAGTAAAGGGAGTAAAATGTATGAGATATGGGTAGAGTCTACATACTCCTTAGCAGGGCATAGCGCGATAGCTCCGCCACGGAAGAAATCCACAGGTGGTATCCGAGCTGGGCGGTGAAGTATGCAAGGCCAGAAGGGACTCACAGGTAGTCAACGGTATTTGCATAAAATTAGTCTAGAGAGCTAGCGGAAAACGCATGTATTATTCTTTGTGCCTTCATCGCGACCATCTATGTAATTGATATGTATAGGTCTTCCCGCACATGTGTTTATATGCAGATAGGACGGAGTCCTCAAAAGACAAGTGGATTAGAGATATTGAGTTGCCTGCCATCAGAATAAAAAACCATAATGCCTCAACAATGTGAGGCTGGTTTACGAGCCATGTCTATTCATATCTCTAGTAGAGGGCCTATAAAATCGAATATTGTAGATTAGCTCTAGCAAGTGATATCACACGGGTGGACGATGCCATTATGCTAGACAAACGTGGGTGCTGGAACTTAGTAAAAAATAATGTGTGAAGTAACTCCAATCAGAGCAGTAGATCCACAGTCGTACGATGACCTCACGGCAGAAACCCGACCGGACGAGTTCAGCGAAGATGATACATATACTCTTCAATCTAGTGCACCTTGAGCGTGAATTGTCAGTATTGCTCATTCCAAATCGCGTTTCTACCGAGTCTCTTTCGGTTCCCCATTTAGCATAGTCAGTGCCTGTGACTGAACATGTAAACAACATTGAACGTACTAGACCTCACTGATGCACGTCAGTAGATTACTGGAGAGACCACTCAACTCTCGTTTCGTCAACGAGTGTTACAAAATATATACAGATCGACACTCGGAGCGAGACTCACAGGTGTTATGATACGATCGCATTTAATAGTGGAAATATCTCTGCACATCACAAAAAATGAAGATGGTGGACCCATAAATTACGTCGGAGACCTGTGTAGCAGGACTAGTTCGTGTCAGCATGTTGAAGTTTATCGATTCGATAGCTGAAGGCAGGGTGACACCTCAACCGGCGGACTCAGTACTGTTTGTCCACTATTCATAGCCCCTTGTTTCACGGACAATTGATAGCGACACCACACACAGTACCACTTTCAACGTTCCATATATAGGGATAAGTACACAATGTACTCACTCTCCCTATATATATAGATACTGCCATTTATCTAAGTAGGCATAGAATTCAAAGTCTCTCTGTATATTATGTATATATTATGATATTGTAACTAATACTGTTGACACTATGTTATATATACTAATATTTCAATATTATAATACTTTTGACTCAAGAAATGATAATATTACTCTCACACTATATTTTATTAATATATCTCGCATATAATTATTTATTCTCTCGTGGAATTATGCTTTCTTTTTTGGGCGGGTGGCCCGCACCCCTCACCACTTGTTTGCCTGCCCCAAAGGGTACGACCCGCCTGCTGTTAAGGGTTTAGAAAATAATATATAACTGAGCTGGCTGGCCGCCACTCTGGCCATCGAATATGAGGATGCTACGACAGAGACGATCGTCATGTAAGAAGATAAGAGATTTCCGGGAATCGGGGAAGATTTGCCTTGAGGATCGCATGTCTCGCCTCACAGGATCGGGGGATTGAGAGGATTCAATATAGCCATCGCGACTCTGAGAGTGGAAGTCAGCAGCCGTGAGAGGACGCTAGCCCTTGGATGCCAAAGGCAAAGTTGAGCAACCGAATAGCCTCCAGAGAGAGAGAGGAGAGGAGAGAAGAAGAGAGACAAGAGAAGAAAGAGAGAATGAAGAGACGAGAACAGAAAGAAGACACAGAGACGGAAGGAGACAAAGAGGAGAAGAAGAGAACACACACACACAAACAGGTCATATATAGTTCAGAAATGGCCCTTACTGTGTTATTAAATGATAACGCCCACCCTCCCCCCTAATGCGAGTTCACCAGATGTTAGTAATCGACTTACATGATAAATCGGAGGGAGCCGCTCACCCAGGCCGTCCATGTCATTACAGTTTGCTTACCAGATGCGTCTTCTTCTCCTCCCCCTCCTAACCACCCCACCCACGCCCTACAGAATCAGTCGCAAACTCCAGCACCATGCGGAGAGCGTTGCAAACTCAACGATGGATCAACACGTTGCCCGTTGGAAGCTGCCCCAAAGGCAAGGAAGAACTGTTGTCTTCGCATCTCTTCGGAGGAGTGCTTTGCGCTTCCCCACCATGACCAGCCTGCAGGTCACCACAGGTTCATCCTGAATCCAACACGGGCCTCTTGATCCTTACTCCCGGAAGCTCCAACTCTCTTCATCCATCCATCGCACTGCGAGTCAACACCCAAATTAGGCTTAGTCTGGTTACAGCCAGCCGCATTCCTATGCCTTGTGAGAAACAGCTGGAACACACCATATATCTTCTCTCCTGCTGCGTCACCTTACACGGCTGGACCGCCGAGGCTGTCGGTGAGCCGGCTGACAAAGACGTCGTCCCGCCATCTTCCACGCGGCAGCGCAAGCGATGCATAGAGTACAGCGCCATCTGCCACGCTGCGTCTCGAGCTGGGTGCTCGAATTCCGACACATCGGCTTGTCATGAGCTGATTTGTGCCTTCTACACCTTCTCTCGTCCATGATGCAACCAATACTCCGTGCCTGTATGCATGTTTTTCCAGGCCTAAGGTTTATTTTGCCGGGGCTCCTTCTCGAAACCCGTATCCGTTAGCTCCCAAGGTAGAAGCGTTTAGATATTATTAAGCGTTCGTGATGCTGTGCTTGTTCGTGCTCCCCGATTTCCCCATAAATCGATCTATTTATACGGATTTGCCGCTTGATATGTATTCGTCGCGCTGCAGACGATCCGCTGATTTGTATTTAAACCAACATGGTACGCGACTGGCAGACTTTCGCACCGGTCTCTGACATCCAGATCTGTAGCGCTGATCTGATATCACCAACTGGTAAGCACAGGG
Organism: Eptatretus atami; assembly: GCA_035128595.1. Classification (NCBI taxonomy): domain Eukaryota; kingdom Metazoa; phylum Chordata; class Myxini; order Myxiniformes; family Myxinidae; genus Eptatretus; species Eptatretus atami. Next base: position 53,739 of record JAXMNL010000244.1, on the reverse strand, counting down.
TACGTTGATCGTGATCTGAGCGCGTGACCATGAATATGCGCCGAACGCCTGCGTATAACCAACGTATCGTAAGCGGAGACAAGAATAAGACCACTCGTCAAGCAACGCGTTCAATTCTAGAAGTACCAACGAGCAAGAACGGCGGCATTTTAAAACAAGAAAGCGAGCTAGACTTCTTACGTATGTAGTAATCGAACACGCATTATCAACACGCCGGCATCCCCCCCACCCCCGCACGAGCGCGGGAACGAGCGCCCCATAAACGATGATACAGGGTGTAGCGCCGAGGGGCGTGGACGAGAGCGGAGGTTGCTGTCGGAGTCACAGGTGGAGAGAGTTAGCACGAATAAGGGAAGATGAGGAGTGGTAGGAGAGAAAGGAGGAGAGGAAAGGGAATGGGGTAGACGGAGAGAAGAGGCAGAAACGAGAGGGTGGGCGGGGCGGAGGGAGCGGAGAGGGGAGGGTGGAAGAGGAAGGAGGGCGAGAAGAGGGATGGAGGGAGGGCAAATTGAGAGTAGAAAAAAAAATCAGCCCAACACATGCAGAAGTAAATTCTATCTACTAGATATACATATATTCATCAACAAAAGAAGTCATGCAACACAATCTGGTATTAAAATATCACCCAAGAAAAGTATCCTTCCGACCAGTAGTAACTATTTAGCATGGGGAGAAATCCGGGAGGAGCAAGGTCTAACCCCACGCTACACACACACCCACACACACACACACCACACAACACCACACACACACACACACACAAACACGACATCATAAACACACAACACATCAGAAACACACATCACACCATCATAAACACACACCACACATACAACATCATAAACACACACATACACACAGATCATAAACACACACACAATACACACACCACAGTACGAAAACACACAAATAACAACACAAATGCACCACACAACACACAGGTCATAAACACCACACATCAGAACACAATACACACACATACACATACACACATGACATACACACACACACAATCACACGAGGACACACACAATACAGAGAGGGACCACATACACACACACGGACACACACACACAATCACAAGACACACACATCACAGGGGCACAACACAATCACAGAGGAACACACACACACAACACACACGGACACACACACACATCCAGAGGGACACACACCAATACACAAGACACACCACAACAAGGAACACACACACACACGGACAACACAACAACAATCACAGAGGGACACACACAATCACAAGGACACACACACACACACAGACAGACACACACACACACAATCCAGAGAAATCACACACAACACACATCACAGAGGCACCACACACAGATGCAAACAGCAAACATTCATATGCATACCTTACCAAGATCAAAATATGCTTTCACTTAAATATGAAATTTCTATTAAACTTCTCTTTACAATATTTACCAAATGCTTGTATCAAGTACATATTCTTTATTTTCCTTTCCAAGCTTGCATTTTCCAGTGTCTTCATTCATGCATATGGATTACTTCACGAGAAAAAAAAAGAAAGTACTGGTCATGCAAATGTCTTTAAAGCTTGCCTGCAATATTCACACATTTACAGTGGAATATGAACTACATACCCTCTGAACATTGCATATCTCCTGACAATTAATGAAAAGATAAATTATTTTCATATTGCACTACATTAACTCGGTATTAGATCAAATATAATGCACAGGTGTCCAATGTATTAAACATTCAGTGTCATATAATTTCAATGCTTGTTACAATTTTAACCATCCCAACAATGACTGCATGTAATGCATCTGACAGCAGAAATGAACATAATCTGTTTGTTTTCCTTCGTTTTGCGACAAGCCATGTGCCTTGACATACATAGATTCATAAAGTCGCAATTATATTTATTACACAAATATCACTGAACCATAAATCAATTAATGATCTCATTAAACAAAGAACTGTATACCATACAGTGTATGTAATAAAATATAGATATGTAGCTTGTTCAAATCATGCAATAACAGATATAAAGAACATCCTAGCAGATATTGAGATATGAATCACTCCTTCCAAGCATTTACACTGGTATATTAGACATGTATATGGAAGCTCAAAGGGTTAAAGGATTCTGTAGAGTAAAAATCCATGTTAGATATGGCTACTATAGCAAAAACATGATGTTGTCATAACTTAATATCATATGCAGTTAGCTGACTTTAAAAAAGTGCAATTCATTAGAATTGCTCTATTTACCCTTGCCCCAGGCATAAATCAAGAACACCAAAAAATAAAAAATTTTTACTTTCGTTCACGAAGCCTTCTGGTAATAATGCGTTCATGGCAGCCCAAGGCCGCCTCGCTCTGCACCCGGTGCAAAATGGCCTTCAAATAGCGTCCAGGCGACTCTACGTGTGTCGCACGATAGCATGCTTGTCCGCTTTGACAAGCTGGGGATAACCCGAAGCGTGTGCACGGAGGCCGAAGCCGGCACGGCAACCAATAGGCGGTCTGAATGCAGGCTCCAAAATTGGAGCAAAGGAACCTGATGTCTGCAGTGAGGACCGACTGGCGAGGAAAAAACCGGGAAGGGGACCATAGAGTACAGAAGGTCGTGGCAAAGCAAAATGTCCACGGCCGAGGACGGCAGCACGTGAGTGCAATGGGCCGCTCGGAGGCAATCTGCAGCAAAGGAGAAGCAAGTTACGCACGACTGGAGCAGAGACGGCGTGGCGCTGCCCAGCGGGGGAGATGAAGAAGGCGGGAAGGATGGGCAAGAAAAGTAAGGGACCCGAAACAATAGAGGGGGAGACTGCGATGGGCTCCGGGGGCGAGCAGAACCATGGGATAAACAGTAAAGAGGGAAGCGCATTTCAAACGCATGTGCCCTGCAAGCCATCACCCCCCCCCCCGATGCCAATTCAAAGCCAAACCTAGTGACGAAGGAGACCCCCAGGGAGAGCAGACAGGAGTGAGGATTGCATGAGCGGGTGAGAGAGCGGCCACGGCAGTGTGGTCGGGGGACAGGGGGTCTGGTGCCCTGGGACCGGCGGATGGGCCGGCCCCCCCCCCGGAGCCCGCCCCCCGGTCGCCCTTCCCTCGGGGCCGTGGCCGGCCCAAAATGCCCCGTCCCGGGCGTGCCCCCCCCCCCAAAACCCCCCAAGCCCATCTGCGGTCAATCCGCGGATACGGCAACAATCCCCCTGGGTGAAATGAGTGCCAGCTGCTCGGTTGGCGTCCATTAGGGGGACATGGGCACAAGGAAGTGACGGAAGGACCCACGGATGGGGAGCGCGAAGACTGCACTGCACCCACGCCAGAAGCTGGTGTGCACGGAGGGACACAGCCCCAGTGACCGCCGACGACTAATACACAGGAAGGGAGGGACCCGAGAGGCAGCCAAGCCGGGCGTGGGGCATGCACCACACCAGTGCGTGATGGAGCCTGGCCCGGGCCGCAGGACCAGGTGCGGGAGGGACCTGCCCCTGCAGGGCAAGCCCCAAACCCCCAGCTATCGGCAAGCGCAGAGTAGAGGAGTGAGAAAGCCACTAAATACGAAACCACAGAAGGCGGCGGGGGACTGTAGAGTAGCACCAAACACCGCAACTGGCCGGGCCAATCCCGCCCAGCGGTGATGTCGCCAGTCCCTGAGTTTTTGTGTGTTTCTCCGGTCAGAAGACAAGGACTTGACCGCCCGTAGAGGACGAAACGCAGGCGGCGCCAGAGGCGGTGGGACGGCAAAAAATCCCACGCGACCAAGGCACGAAGAAGGCTAAACGGAGCACCGCACAGGAACAAAGGCCCAATATGGCTTTTCTGCAACCACAGCGGG
>JAXMNL010000244.1:29967-49053 GCA_035128595.1 Eptatretus atami | reverse complement strand
GGGGGATCTGGGCTAATCCTACATTTAATAACACAGTAAGGGCCCATTTCCGCAACAATATGACCTCTGTCTCTGTGTGTGTGTGTCTCTCTCTCTCTCCGTCTTTGTCTCTCCGTCTCTGTCTCTCTCTTTCTGTCTCTCTGTCTCTCTAACTGCTAGAGTATTTTACTCTCTAGTTTTGTTGTTAATTTTTTAGTCATAAAGGCTGTGATTGGTATTATCTATAGATCAAATTAATTATTGTGCCATTCTATAACCGTGATAACACACTGCATATTACCTCAAACATTACCTTCCCAACACAACAACACGCCTAGAACAGAATCTCATTTAAAAAATAAATATTTCCTCAACATACTTTCACAACGACAACTACACCGATAGAACAGGCAATCTCATATAAAAAAATTAAATATTACCTCAAATATTAATACCTCAACATCCCTTCACAACAACAACGTACAGCCGCCTAGAAAAGGATCTCATCGAAAAAAAAAATCCCTCAAATTACCTTCACAACGACAACTACACCACCTAGAACAGGAATCTCATCTAAAAAATTAATATTACCTCAACATTACCTCACAACGACACTACACAAACCTAGAACAGGATCCATCTAAAAAAATAAATATAACTTAACATTACTTTCAAACACTACATCGCCTAGAACAGGATCTCATCTAAAAAAATTAATATTACCTCAAACATTACCTTCACAACAACTACACCGCCTAGACAGGATCTCATCTGAAAAAAAAAAAATTTTCTCAACATTTTACCTTCACAACGACAACTCACCGCCTAGAAATGGATCTCATCTAAAAAAATTAATATTAACCTCAACATAACCTTCACAAACAACTACACCGCCTAGAACAGGAATTCATCTGAAAAAAAAAAATGCCTCCTTACCTTCACACCCAATTACACCGCCTCGAACAGGATCTCATCTACAAAATTATATTTCTCACCCATACCCTTCAAAAGACAACTAACGCGCCTAGAAAGGATCTCATCTAAAAAAATAAATCATACCTCACATTATACCTCAACATTATCTTCACAACAACAACTACCGCTTAGAATAGGATCTCATCTAAAAAAATAAATATTACCTCAACATTATACCTGCAACATTACCTTCCCAACACAACAACACCGCAAGAACAGGATTCTCAATTTAAAAAAATAAATATTTCCTCAACAATTACCTTCACAACGACAACTACATCGCATAGAACAGGACTCATCTAAATAAATTAATATTACGCTCAATATAAACCTCAACATTCCCTTCACAACAACAACTACCGCGCCTAGAACAGGTCCTCATCTGAAAAAAAAAAATCCTCAACCATACCTTCACAAACGACAACTACACCACCTAGAACAGGATCTCATCTAAAAAATATCCTTAACATTACTTTCCACACCAACTACATCGCCTAGAACAGGACATCTAAAAAAATAAATAATACCTCAACATTACCTCACAACAACTACACCGCCTAGAACAGGATCTCTCTGAAAAAAAAATTCCTCAACATTACCTTCACAAACGACAACTACACCGCCTAGAAAAAGGATCTCAATCTAAAAAAATTAATGATTACCTCAACATAACTTAAAACACTACACCGCTAGGAAGCAGGATCTCATCTGAAAAAAAAGAAAATTCCCATACTTACCTTCACAACGACAACTACACCGCCTCGAACAGGCTCATTCTAAAAAAATTCATATTTCTACATTACTTCACAAAGACAACTACACCGCTAGAAAAGGATCTCATCTAAAAAAAATAAATATTACTCACATTATACCTCAACATTATCTTCACACAACAACTAACCGCCTAGAATAACGTGATCTCATTTAAAAAAATAAATATTACCTTCAACATACCTTCCCACAACAACAACACCGGCCTAGAACAGGAAATCTCATTTAAAAAAATTAATATTCTCACTTACCTTCACAACGACAATACATCGCATAGAACAGGATCTCATCTAAAAAAATTAATCTTACCTCATATTATACCTCAACCATTCCCTTCACAACAACACTACACCGCCTAGAACAGGATCTCATCTGAAAAAACAAATCCTCACCTTACCTTCCACAACGACAACTACACCACCTAAGAACAGGATCTCATCTAAAAAAATAATATTACCTCAACATTACCTCACAACGACAACTAACACCACCTAGAACAGGATCTCATGCTAAAAAAATCAATTATTGTACCTCAACATTACCCTCACGACACTACACCACCTAGAAAGGATCTCATCTAAAAAAAATATTAGCCCTTCACGTTACTTTCACACATGACTACAATCGCCTAGAACAGGATCCTCATCTAAAAAATATATTACTCACATTACTACACCAACCACCGCACACCCCGCACTAGACAGGATCTCATCTGAAAAAAAAAATTTTCCTCACATTACCTTCACACGACAACTACACGCTGAAAAGATCTCATCTAAAAAAAATAAATATTCCTCAACATAACTTCACAACAACCTACACCACCTAGAACAGGATCTCATTTCTCAACATTACCTCAAACGAACTACACCGCCTCGAACAGGATCCTCATCTAAAAAAATTAATATTTCCTCAACATTAGCCTTCACAGCAACACTACACCGCCTAGAACAGATCTCATCTAAAAAAATTATATTTCCCTCAACATTAACCTCCACAACAACAACTACACCGCCTCGAACAGGATCCATCTAAAAAAATGAATATTTCTTACAACATTACTTCAAACGACAACTACACCGCCTCAACAGGATCTCATCTAAAAAAAATTAATATTCCTCAACATTAAACTTCACAACGACAACTACAACCGCCTCGAACAGGATCTCATCTAAAAAAAATTAATATTTTCCTCACATTACCTTCACAACGACAACTACACCGCCTAGAAAAGGATCTCATCTAAAAAAATAAATATTACCTCAACATTATACGCTCAACATTATCTTCACAACAAACAACTACACCCGCCTAGAATAGGATTCATCTAAAAAATAAATATTACCTCAGCATTATACCTCAACATTACCTTAAAACAACAACGAACGCCTAGAACAGGAAATCTCATCTGAAAAAAAAAAATCCTCTCACATTAGCTTCACAACGAACAACTTACAACCGCCTAGAACAGGATTATCTAAAAAATTATATTACCTCAACATTATAACTCAACATTACTTCAAACAACCACTACAGCCACCTAAGAACAGGATCTATCTAAAAAATAAATACTAGAAGCAAGACGTAGACTTCTTACTTACATTCGCTTCTGACTTTACCTATAACTTGTTCACACTGTAAACGCAATTTCCGGTTACTTCGGCTGGAATTCGGGATCCAGCGCATCAAAATAAAATGTAATCAGTGCGATTAAAATTATTTTTTGATGATGCGGGAGATACTTTATTAAAATCAGTGGAAGGAAATATACACCATGTCTAATATTATTTTGGGTCTTTCATGTCTACGACGATGCCTTTATATCCGGCATGCATCAATTCCCCATGACAAAAACCGGAAAAAAAAAAACGGAAGCTAAAAAAAAACGGAAGCAAAAGGGTCATAGCCAACGAAACGGATTTCAAAAATTGCCAGAGATTGTGTTGTTGTTGTTTGTGTTGTTTCTATCTCTATTGTGCACGCGTTAAGTTAATATCACAAGATAGAAATAAAAACCCATCGTGTTTATAACACCGCACAGCGTGAATAAAACAACCAGAAGCAAAAGGTCAAGCCATACGACATCGGATTTCCAAAACTGCCAGGGGTAATGTGTTTGTTGTTGTGTTGTTGCCTATTCTTTCATGTGCACGCGTTAAGTATGAACTCACTGCGTTTCGCTATTATAGTAACTTTATAATTAATGAAGTAATTATATTTTGACCACGATAAAGGACACATGACGTGAAAACGAACCTGTAGTTTATTATATCAGGACTTCCTGAACTCCAGTTGTAGCTGTTTAGTAGTAGTAGTAGTGGCAGTATCAACAGTCGTTAGTTGTATATTGTTAGTAGCAGTAACGGTGGTAGTAAGGTCGGGCTGTTCTGTATGCATGAAGGTTGCTGGAGAGGGATGAAAAGACTGTGAGCGTCATGGCGAAGGCCTGACGTCACAAGGCCCGTGTCGGTCTTGTTGTGCGCATTCAGAATAGGAAGGGAGTCCGAGAGTACGAGCGGAGACAGGCTCGGGAGACGAGTTTAGGTTGAAGTGCAATGAACACGTTGCGTGAACGTGCGAGAAGGGTGAAGAAGGCACAAGTTGTGAGGAACGTGGTGGAGGAAGCGAGGCTTGGAGGAGCGAAGTGCAGAAAGGCTTAACGATGGGAAATGTGAAAAATCTGTCGATGGAAGGACGTTGGGGAATGGGAAGGGTACGGCGTCGAGGAATAAACCAGGTGCGGTGGACGAGAGAAGTAGCGAAGGCAGTGAGAGGGAGGTTTTTTTTGGAAGAGGATGAAGACGAGGGTGAGGAGGACAACCGGCACGCAAAGGTCCGCTGCACTGTGGGTGGAAATAATAACAAAGATAGAAGAGGCTGTAATCGGGAAGAATGATGTGCGGATGGATGTTGCACAGCAAGTTCGCCGAGGTTGGTGGGAAGAAGAAGATTGGCGTCGAGATGGGGGGGGGGGGGGGAATCAAGGATCGAGACGGAAGGAAGTAACACGAGCTGGAGCTATGTGGAGGTCGTAGGATTATGGAGGAGTTGCAGACAGTCCCCCTTGATGAGATACACGTGCGGAGATGCTATAATTGCGGAAGAAGTAGTTGGAGTCGTTTGACGAAGAGGCTGGTATTGTCAATGTATGTACGAGAGACGGGGAAGATCAGAGGAGTGGCGGACCGGTCCGATAGTTCCAAGCATGGAGAGAGGAAGAGAGAGACGTACAATATCCGGGGGAGGTGCCCGAGACATCGTAGCTTGAACCGTGTCAATGGTCTTCTTCTTCCGTTTGCGAGCAGCACCAAGTGCTGTGGGGCAGCATCATCGGCTGAGGGCGCAGCGATGCCGCTCTGCTGATTAGGGAAGGAATTTGGAATTTGTTTTGTAATGTGGTGATGTTATAGCCGCGCATAAAATAAAAATTTGATTTCTTCAAATGACAACACGGATTTGGAACACCAGGCAAACACCAGTAACCCCTGGTAGGTGGTACCTTATGATTGTTGTTCAGAAACATTTCATTTATTTATTTTATTCTTGAAATCCCATGTCGAGGCTCGTGTAAAGCTAGACACACAAACATGCAACAAGACAGGAGACAAGAAGGCAGGGGAGGGAAGCACAAAACAGTGGGCGACAAGACGAAGCGAGATCTGTGGAAGGGGAGGGATGGGGCGGGGACACGTGGTAAAACAAGATATGGACATTACAGGGACTTTCAGGAAGGAAACAGGGAATTTGCAGGAGGTGGGTTTGGGGTGGATTAACGGGGGTAGAAAAGATCGAGGTTTTGTGTGGTCTGAGGGATGAAAGATGGTAACGGCAGACGGTGGGGTCTGTTGATTTTCATGATGGAATATTTTGGAGACCGATGAATTTCTTCTGGCAAATTGTTGCAGGTTCGTTGTTTTGTGTTCTAGGAAAAATGGAGAAAATAAAGACCGGAAAACCGGGGACATTGGGGGGGAGCGAGAGGTGACGGAGGTGGAGGAGGAGCCATGAGTCAGATGACGGAGGAGAGAGGTCGATCACGAGGGCAACGAAGAACCTCTTTTTCGTGGTAAGTTTCCTTCCATACTTTTTGCTCATTCGACCAGCCGCCAGGCATGTCGTTGAACAATGCTTTGACACTGTAAAACCATCTGTTATGCAATGTTAGGCATTCACGAGTTGATCTCGTTGGGCACTGCACAACACAATGTGACATCATCTGCGACGAGAGGCGTGAACTCGGGGTAGAGCGTCGTCTCCACAGCTGACGAGTTCGTGTTTTTGGTATCCATCGATAGGCCGGATCTCTATCAACGGAAAAGGAAATTTAAACTTTCCAACATGTCACATGAACCATTTGATATAGCACAATATTGAGTATACATCGAAAACCGTTAACGGAGGAAATTTAAACTTTACCACATGCACATACCTATCTTGACATAGCATTCCTTCACGGTTCGCTGAGTGTGCACCAATGTTCACTTGTACACCCTTCATCTTGTTCTCGTCGGCCATCCTTCCCAGAGGAAAACCTTTTTTCCAACGTCACGCCTGTTTGTGGGCACCTTTGCCATACAAATGAAACGAAGAGGAGCTACGTTCGTTGTTCACCCCATTTGGTGGTCGGTAATAGTCCTTCGATTTGCTTCGGTGGAAGCTATGGATTTGTACACCTGGTGAGTTTTCTAACACATTGGTAGCAGCAAAAAAAACTTCTGTTGTGGCCCTTCATAGTTACGGCCCACATACGCGAGCGGCAAACTGCCGACGGTGTCCTTTGTCTCTGAGTTCTGTCCTGATCGCACTGTGCATCGATGAGGAGTGGATCATTTCCTGATCTCTCTGCCTGCTTGCAGTGCAACAAAATTGAAATCATTCCAAACGGGAATCTTACTGTTTTTAAAGATGTTATAATGGACACAACATCAAGGCAAAATAACTAATTTAACATGTAATTAGGCGATGTAGAAGAGGACGCATCAGCGGTGGTGAACGTCCGATTCAAGGGTTTTTACCTATTATTTAATTTTTATTATATATATATTTAAACCCTACATTATTTTATTTCAGATTTATTCAATGCGCAAAAACTTGTTCACGCCAACCCAGTTTCGGCTGCGCGTTCCGCGCATCAATTGCCGCGCGTCTGCCCGTGGAGTCTGACATCGGACCGCTTTCGCCACGACCTTCACATATGAACTGATGCTGTGACCCTGCCGCTTACCCGGGTACTAGTACGGTGACCTTTCGGCTGCCCACACAGTATTTCGGCGAATTGGTTATCAGCCAAGTCGTATGACCTTGAAGTACCTCGTCCGGCTGCTAGGGTTACATGCAAGCGACTTGACCATCCGCTTAGCGGCTCTTCCTGGTAACGAACAGTGGTTTAATGCGGCCTTGAGCGTTCAGATTAATGACGCGGCGTCGCGCGTTCCCGCTCGAACCTTTACGTGAAGAGAGACCAACGAAGATGACGCCGAACTGGGGGATTCACAAAAGCAGTTAAGTTGCGACTGTACGCACGGGCGAGCACACATGACAAGTCAGATGCCAATATGTCTAAGGCGATCGCAAGCGAACGATCAGAGAGTCTAACACGCGATCCAACGTGTCGACATGACGGACCCTCGTAACTATTCACTCCACGGACGCCACCACTACCTGTTTACAAAAAAGTTATGCAGTCAGCTTACTGATGTCCGAGTCCTTGCCCCTCACGTGCCGCCTGCCTAATTCTCGATCGAATGGTGGACCTTTGTGCCGGTTCGAGCATGCTCTTCCTCATGCGTGCCCGGCTCTCTCGGTTTGGGTCGAGCGCTTGCCGGACGCCACGGCAGACCGGGCACCGGCCACGAGCCCGAGGACAGGCGGAACGTGACGTGGACGAAGGCCAGCAGGCTCGCAAGAGGGGATGGATCCAACTCGACCGTGTGTCAATCACACGGAACTGCCGCTCATCCTCCTAACACGTGCCGTCCGCTATTTCGCCGCACGCACGCCTCTTTTTGTCGTCTTTGCCCCCCCTTCAATCGTTTTGAAAAACACGAACGGATGGAACGGTTCTCTCGTCCTCTCCGTCCGTCTGGGGCGAGATAATAGTGCCTCGACGCCTTCAAGAAGGAGGCGGATAGTCACGCGGAATTTGCAGTATTGCCGCGTCGGCGTTCCTGCAGTGGAACCTGGTCACTGGTCTTCGATCTTGGCGGAGTGCGAAAGTGTGGGGATGCGACTGGCACGGAGACGTGTGCTCGACGCTCATATTTTTAGAAGAAGCCACGGTATCTGGAGTCCACAATGATCTATTACTTCTAAACAATGGAAGATCTGGGCTACTGACTGACATGTATTAACTACTCATTCTACGGCTGTATTTTCGCATTTCTCCGCCTACATATAAAATTTTTCAACCCTTAATTATGTATTTAATTGTCATTGACCATTAGTCCAATCCATTTGCGCAACTGCCTTGAACATCGTCTTGGTAAGCGTCCAAAACCCAGTTTGCGGTGACTTTGGAGTAGTTACACGTTCGAATCGAATTGGCGCCACTGGGTCGACACACACTTTCGTACCTTATATAGTGTGCTGAGGCTCGGCTGCTTACATGACAAGGTCAGCGTAGTTGCAAACAGCTTCCAGGCTCCGCATCTATTCACGTCGTGAATCACTTTTTGGTGGTGCGTCGGAACTTCATCCATCTTGTATGATGTTGCATTATTGCGATGAATCCACCTGCGTTGACGCGTTGCAGAATTTACGCCTGCCTAGCGCTGAACGCCGTACGACGGAACTGCGCTGCAGAGTGGAGGTTACACGTTTTACTTCAAACTGTGCCACTGAGCTTCTCGATCTTTGCTCCTTCACCTGCTGTTTGTCTGTCTCAGTCTGTAGCAAGACGTAACTATCTCAATTCGCGCCCTTAATTTGGATGGAAGTGTGGGAACTTTGTAGGTCAATGTGATTCGATTCTTGGAGCTCCGGCATGCGGCATTTCTCGTTTGGAGATCAGCTCTGGAATGTGTCGCGAGCTTGGAGATGGGCGGCCGACCGAAACAGTGCAATTTCTTGAACTACCGATTTCGGATGCTGGCAGTCAGCAATGGTCATCGACCGTGATGTAATACCCGCTTGTTGCGACATTCTAAATCGGACGTTAAGGGATCGTAAGGCTATGTTTGGTTTGTTCCCCTCCAAACAATTTGCTTTCTTACAATGTTAGACATGGAAGTTTGTATTGTGAAAATGTCTCCATCTTCTGGCTGCTCTGCGTCCCTCAGTGCTATTGCCTCCGCTAAAAATTAAATTAAGTTATTGTTTGGTCTTCAGAACGGGGAACTCCTCCGGTTCCTGGAAAGGTCTCTTCGATTAGCATTCCTCGGTGGAGAATGTGTTTGCTCACGGCACGATTGAGCACTTTCGGCCACTCGAGCGGCTCACTTGGTTTGATCAGCCGCACGTGCTCGATCAAAGTCAGCTGATGCGGTGAGATAACATTTTTTGCAAAAACCAGGAATGTAGTTCACTTGACCTTTGAAAATTTGGCTGCGTATCCTTCTCGTGTTGCAACCTTATGTTTTGTAATCGTCGACATCCCGTGTCATTTGCAGGACTGTTACTTTCCCTCTGTAGTCACCAGGCGGTGATTTCGAGATGAGAGAGACGATGTAGATGTGTGCTAGAGTCTGCTGTGCGCATCCATTTTACAGCCTGGTCGTCGGCACATAAGCTCTCCCAATAACGTTGGAGAACATTGCGGATCCAAGCTTTGGTCATCAAGTACATGCCCCCTGCCCTGACATGGAGATTAAGTTCTGCTGCTTACTTGTCTTGTCCTTCATGTAAACAGATTTCAATTTGGGACAATTGGGGCAGCTATGTCTGATGTAGTGCTAGGCTGCATCTCGTGTTGGTGAATCGCAGGACTTTCGATAATTTGAGTCAAGCGTGATGGTAGTCCTGGAGCTAGAAGTGCTAGGTCGTCAGTCCTCGTGCACAACGCACTTCTTGAACTACACCAGCTGATTTCGATGCTGCCACACCTAACGTATGACCAGTTGTTGCAATTTAAAATCGGGTTCAAGGGTCGTACGCTGGGTTGCGGACACTCACAATATAATTGCTTCCTACCAAAGTCTATCATGAATGTTGTGTGATACAAAGTCATTCTCTGTTCCACTAGCCAGGTTAGGCTGTGCTTTTCGAAATGTCCTGTTCGAGAACGGGACTTCCGTTTGCGAACAAGGGGTTGCTGCTTGGGGTTCATGTCCGATCGCTCTGCCAATGAAGATCTGTTTCTACACACGACCAGCGATTGAAATGACTCTTTGCCTTCGGCCGCGCGTAAACTATGGATTGAACATTTCCACCGCATCGAGCAAAATCGGGATGATGGCAGGGGGAATTTAGGCAATCAACAGGCATTTGTCGCACGTGGACACTTGTAACATGATGAGTGCGTGCGTAGTGCCTTGGTTTAGCGACACTATGCTGTTCTTCCTAGAGAGTAGTTAATGCCCCTCTTCTGCTCACAGCGGGTCGTCGCGCTCCTCCGGTGAAAATTCCACTTGTCAAGACACCCTGTGCTCTGCTGTAATTATTCGCACTAGTATTCTCATCGTTTTATTGGCTTGAGGCCGCTATGCTTATCAGCCTCATGCCGGTGGGATTAAGACTAGAACTTCAAAGCGAGTGTGATACCGATTAGAGCATTGTCAGACCAAAAGCGATGTCCACTCCCGAGAGGCTGTGCATTCGAAGCCAGATCTGTTGCGAATGACAAAGTATTGAGTGCACACCTGCAACATGGGGAAGCTTTGAAGGGGGTGTAGGGAGCAATTCATGCAGTCTCAGATGACCTGAGAGTCGCAACTCGGCCGTAGTTCCTTATCTTTCAACCACCAGCCTGCATATTTGTTTCCAACACTAAAGTGATTACATTGCGCTAGGACCACGATTTACACACGCATGAACAGATTCGTGCCTACTGGGGTGGAGGTCAGATAGCTTCACCAAGAAACCCACAAGGTCGGTTCCTACAAAATCGTTAGCTTCTCAGGCTATGAAATCACGGAGGAGAAAGGACTCAAGGAGTTCCAAAGAAATGAGTCACTGACAGGGATGTGCGTGTAACGACAAGATTGCTCGCCCGTAACCCGCTCAGATTCCCTGGTAAATGACACTAAACTGCAGTTTCGAGACGATTTGACGTGCGCTCCGCGCACCCATAAAACGCGCATACCCGGACGAGCGTCGGACAACCCGCCGCCTGATGCTCGTGCTGCCGTCCGGACGAAGACGAAGAAGCAAAAACTCTGTTATTTAAATTGCACTTGATGAATCCAAATTCGAGTTGATTGTGACGCGTTAACACGCACGGTTCTTTCACCACCTGGCCGCGCCTCATTCCTCGTTTTCACCTGCACCACACAGAGCTGGAGCAGCGCGAGGACGAACTGTGGAAGATTCGAAGAAGATCTCATCATCGCAGGTTTCTCCTTCGCATTTCAACAATTCACTTCTCTTCCTCTTCACTTCACACCACTTCGCATCCGTTCTCTCTGTCTTAAGTGTTAAACTCGTTATGGCGATTCCTTTTTGGGGTTTATTTAGCCCCCGTTGGTTTTGAGTCCCAAAAGTGGGGGGGTTATGGTTTGGTCTCGATTTTCGGTGCGTGCGGTGCGTGCGTGCGTCCGAAACCAATCTCGGACAGTGCGCACGATTTTATTCGTACTTGGCACAAAGACAGCAATGATGGTGTACTCGCACGCCATCTTTTTTCGAGATGCAGATCCAAGATGGCGACTGGCGGCCATCTTCGTTGTAAGAAACCCCGGTGTTGAACTCTCTTCAGATTTCTCGACATACATTTACCGATGTTGTTAAGCTGGCTTCACGGAAAGGAATGATGGCTTACATACGAATCATTTTATTTCATTTTCGAGATCAGATTTGCCAAGATGGCCGACTGGCGGCCATCTTGTTGTAAAAAAAAAACCCCCGGTGTTGAACACGTCCTTCAGCAATTTCTGCGATATACATTTAACGCGATGTTGTTTCAAGCTTGGCACACAGATAAAGAATGATGGCTTACATACGAAATCATTTATTTATTTATTCCTATTTTTCGAGATCAGATCCAAGATGGCCGACTGGCGCCATCTTCGTTGTAAAAAACAACCCCCCCGGTGTGTTGAACACGTCCTTCAGCATTTCTCGGACATACATTTTACGATGGTTGTTCAAGCTTGGCTCACAGATAAGGAAATGATGCTAACATACGAACATCATTTATTTTATTTATTTTCGAGATCAGATCCAAAGATGGCCGACTGGCGGCCATCTTCGTTGTATAAAAAAACCCCGGTGTCGAACACGTTCCTTCGCATTTCTCGGACATTACATTTACCATGTTGTTCAAGCTGGCACACAGATACAGGAGATGATGGCGTTTACAATACGACATATTTATTTATTTATTATTTTCGAGATCAGATCAAGATGGCCGACTGGCGGCCATCTTCGTTGTAAAGAAACCGCCCCGGTGTTTGAACACGTCCTTCAGCATTTCTCGGACATACCTTTACCGATGTTGTTCAACATTGGCTCACAAGGATAAGGAAATGAGGCTTATCATACGAACACATTTATTTATTTATTTACATTTTTTCGAGACAAGATCCAAGATGCCGGACCGGCGGCCATTTTTGTACACTTAAACGGCATCTCCAGCCATTTCTCGACGTGCTTGGTCCGATTTTCTTCAGTCATGGCACGAGATCGTACACGATGGCGTATCTTTCACCCAAGTTTATTCTTGCGATCTGATGCAAGGATGCCGACTGGTACGACTGGCCGGACATTTTAGTTGTTAAATAAATATTGGCGAGCCTTTGAACTCCGTGCATAAATTTACTAAAACAATGGGGGACCATGAGTCATCCTTCCTTGTTTGACGAGGATTCCGATTCAAGTATCGACATAAGTGCAGCGACAGCCGGTGACTTCTTCATGGAAGTTCGTGACTCTGCACGCGAAGGTGACGGGAGGTTCTGTTTTCACCCGTGTCCGTTTTTTTTTGTCTGCGAGAGTATCTCAAAAAATTGTGGACGGATTCGGACAAAACTTGGTGGACAGGTTGGTGTGCGACAAGGAGAATTGATTCAATTTTGGTGAAGAATCAAATCCAGATCCGAGAATTAAAAAACACATTCATGTTTTTCTTCACCAATGAGGAGATGGGGCTCACAAACAATATCTGGAATGACATCTCAAAAGTTGTTCGATGGATTATTTCATACTCGGTGGATGAGTTGGTTAGGTGACAAGAAAGCCAATTAGATTTTGGTTAAGGGCAGATCACAGATCCGGCTCTAAGTGGAATAAAAAAGGTAATACTAGTTCAGCCTGGCGGAGTAATGCGCCCTACCGAGGGCCGTCTATTTATTCAAGTGTCAAGGCTCATGGAAGAGCAGACAACGGGGAGTTCTCAAAGGATGCAACGGTCAAATTGGGCAAAAAGAAAATCAACGCAATAACAACAACAGATGCAACACAGGATAGGAGAGGAATTGCAGGCGAATGGTCTAAAGAGCAGGGTCTCAGCAGGTACATTAAACCTCAGTGGTAGAAATGGGAAAGACATTGAAGTTGGAGGAGGAGCAGACATAAACTCTGTCGAGGAGAGTTTGAGATAAAAGATACGTGAAGACATTCCATCGTGAGGAAGAAGAGTGTGAAGGATGGAGGTGTGGGTATTTTGGTTCAGACATGGAAGAGTAAACAAGGAAAACCTGGAAGAGCAGGGGGACTGGCAGAAAGGTGAGAGAGCAGAGACCAAAACAAATGACCAGTAAAGACACCGTACGGCCATCTCGCCTATATCATCAAAGAATGGTTCCCTGAAACTTGGATTCCTGATGTGATATTCCCAATGACATGAATGACCTTCGATTCCAGGGCCTCAAGAGGGATAAGGAGGGAGGTTTGGGAGGAAATGGACAAGTGCTTTTTCTCTCTCTGGAAAGCGGCACACCAGTCCGGAGTGGAAACCATGTTCTGTTTTATCACACGACATGAGGTTTTGTAGCACTTATCAGCTGAGAATGGCAGAGGAAGGACCTTCACCTTGCAGAGATTCCGAGAGCAGCACCAGCTTGGAGCCAGACTTGGAGATGTGATCTCACAAAGGTTATTAACTGATAGGCCCAGGAGTTTCATGAACTGTTCTCTCCCAAGGCT
Organism: Eptatretus atami; assembly: GCA_035128595.1. NCBI lineage: Eukaryota > Metazoa > Chordata > Myxini > Myxiniformes > Myxinidae > Eptatretus > Eptatretus atami. Next base: position 35,091 of record JAXMNL010000244.1, on the reverse strand, counting down.
GACTACAGAAATAATTGAGCGATTTGCCTGGTGTGGTCATTGAGGAGGGACAGAGTGAGAATGAGTCTTTATTGCACTGAAGGTCGTGTTCTCGGTGGATGATGGTTTATTTCCTTCAATTGACAATATCTGATGGTTTGTAAAATCAGGAAGAGTGCCAGACAATCTGACCATCATCAGGGGAGCTGACCAGTGAGATAGCCTGTCCTTTGTTTGGGCCCATCGAGGCCAGCGGGAGTAGCGCATACCTCCGCAGGCTCGAACATTAGTGTAAGCTTTTGTATCCCACGGATCAGCAGACCATACCTTTTGAGATATCGTGCTTTTTAAATAGTTTGACCCAATCACTTAATGGTGAAAAATCACTTTAAAAGAACAGTAATCTCGTATCCAGATCCATCCATCCATTGGTGACCATACTCTTGTGCAGAGCGTTGGTGCTTTCTTAGAGTCTCCTTGGCTATTGGGTACAATCCTGGACCGGGGTCGCCACTCCGACACAGGATACAGCAAGCTGGCACTCATTTTGCTGACCTCAGAAGGGGATGACAGGCAGAGTCAACCCACTGATATTAATTCAACCAAAATGGGATTTATACTCAGAATCCTAGATCCAAGCCCATCCACCCGAACGCATTAAGCCAACACAGGCGTGGGATCCAGATCTCATCCAAAATCGAGTCATTCGCCTTTTCACTCCCCAACCGGTCCATTTGTTCTAGTATCGTCCTAATTAGTCTGGAATGGGTCCTTTTTCACCGGTCACTCGCGTACCGTCCACTGTCATGCGGGCTGCCCATTTTCATGTCCTTGTTTTGACGCGAAGCCACTTTACTTCAGCACTGATCTTCCTGTGGTTCCCGCTCGTCTTATGTGGGTCTTTATGCTTTGCGAGCTCTTGATGAACATCCTCTCACTTCAGAAGAAATATATAAATCTGCTCGATATATTTGATGACGTTCCTGTGCAAGTGGAAGAGAATAACACAAACGTGCAGACGTCTGGTACGGGTGCATCGTTAACAAGCTTCCTCAAAAATAGCTTTTTCTCCTTTCGGCTTTACCTGCACAGTATTTATTTATTTATTAACCATTAAGAGTACGCTCATTCTCACAAGTCGATGATCGTGCATAAATATAGTTGCATCCACGAACCTGTTAGCCGATTTGGATGTTGAATGATGATCTTCCATTTTTCTCTCTTAACGATCGCCTTCACGTCGCAAGGATGGAGACGGAGAAGAAGGAAACGGGGAGGATATGAAGGTACCTTTTTACAACTTTGCATCCGAATTATTCCCGAAGCCTTTCTTTATTCTTCTGCATCCCCCTGGATTCTTTTGTCCTCCCCTTTTTTCACCCCTTCATCAGATCAATGATCTCCTTCGTTGCCGTGCTCACTCATGCTTCCATGTACTTTATGCTTCCAGTCTGTTATTTCCTTAATTTAACTTTACCTTGTTCTTTTCCTACTTTTTGCATTCTTCTCTCCACCTCCCAAGACATCCACATGCATCATGCACGGTCGTAGGATTTGGGAGAAGGGAGGTGAGGTGGAAGTAGAGGCAAAGCAGGGTTGCAGAAAGACATGAGAATATAGAGGGAGATCATGATGCCCCCCTTTTGCTTTTGTAATTATTTATAATTGTCTCTATTTTCCACCAGTTACTGGTTTGGGGGTGGATATTAGGGGTGAAAAATGACAATTGGGGGTGGGACATAAAGACAAAATATTGTGATGACGTCATGGCATGTCACTCTGCACACTTGATGGGGGGAGTAAGGTGACAAAATGGAAATTCTGTTGATTCTTCTTGATTATATGCAGCAAGAGGCTGCAGGGTACATCATTGGCTGAGAAGCAGCTGTGCCACTGATTCAGTGCCCGCTGCTGGTTCGGGCAGGAATTTGGAATTTGTTCATGGGCCGGTGATAGCTTGCTGACTCTTCGTGAAGGTCGCGTGGGATTTTTTACGTCCACTGCAACGAATACTGGCAGACGGGACATCCGTTTAACGTCCATACAAGGGACGGTACGTACATTGATGAATAATCCTGCCGGTGAAACTCCGGGATGGCAGATCACAGCTGGGCCGGATTTCGGACCAGGCTAGACAGCTTTGAGGTGTTTGTACATACCTCTAAGTCATCCTGCTCCCATTCTGTAGGTTTAAATCTAATCTTGCTTTCTCATTCACGACACTATGATATCCATGATAGATCCGGGGGTTCGGAGCTTGCCATGAGGGGAAACACTCGGTCCTCCCGAACACTTTGTCCTGAGGCCACCGGGCACAGATAACTCCACGCACTGGGCGGTGCCAATTCTGGCAGGGTTACACTACCTTACCTGTGAACGTCCGAGTCAATTGGGGTCTCTGCCCTCAGTGCACACTCGGATTACTGCCGTGCGGCGCAGTGAGTATATGCTCGCTCACAAAACAAATCAGGTGGGGTACAACTTCCCGTCTAACTATACTTGTGACCATGTCAGACAATAAGGAAAAGACAACCGAGACAGATTGGAATATCAACAACAATTATTGATTACAAACACACAAGCAAGCAATCATTGAAAAGCAAGTGCGTCCAAGCAAGAAATCAAAAGGCACATTGGAACAGATTTAACCAGAACACGTATTTTGTTTTATTCAATCTTACTCACACAAAAGACTTGGCCATCATTCCTCAGGAGAGAAGAATAAAATAGAACTTGAAAATAAAAGAAAAGTAAAATATGGAGAAGAAAGCAGAGTCTTTTCTTTTCTCCTCACCTCACACCTTGATGGCGGGCAACAATGTCGTTTGATTGAGAATTCACATCTTTTCATGTTATCATGATGGTTCACTGCAAAAGGAGCTCCCATTGGCATACGTACTCAAAAACTAATCTGTTTCAAGGGTAAAATTATTTATATTGCTCACTCTCATCCCCACGACATTCTTCCATCCTCACCCAGATGCAGGCCCCAGAGCAGCCAGAGACAAGTCCTGCCTACAGTAGCTGCAGGTAAGATTGCTTCTCATTTGCTGCGGATTGCATCAGAGCTGGCCATTTGAACTTCGTGCTGGAGTACTCGGCAACTGGATAATTTTGTTTGAATTGACCCTCTTCTAAATAACCTTGCCTCCAAGTACAAGCAAAGTCGTGGAATCCATCATTGCAGACATCAAGGCCTTCCTTTGCTCCAATTTATGGAGGCCCTCAATCTCAGACAAGCAATATTGTTGCGGAAATGGCCCTTAGTGTGTTATTAAATATATGGATTGCCAGATTCCCCCTTAAATGCATGTTTTAGTCAGTTGTTCGGTAATTGGATGTTACATGTTGTGGTCGGGAGGTGTAGCCACGCTGTCCAGTGTTCATACAGTGGTGTGGGACCGGGAGGCCCATGCTTATTTTTCCTTCCCTCTCCGAACTAGCCCCGCCCAGCGCTCTGAGAGTGTCGGTGGCGAGACGTTCGCACGCCGATTGGTGGAGGGCAGCTGCAATCTCGAGCGATGGACCCATCACGGGTCCCAGGGGAGTGTCGCAGGAGGCGAGCGCCGGAGAAGGCCAAGAGCAGTAACTGCCTGAGTGTCGAGTCGCGATCTGCTGTATAAGCAACGCTAGTGGGAGGATCTGCGATCGGCTGTAAAAAGAAACTGGCTGCTTTGTGAGTCTGGGATCTGCTTTCGTGAGAAGAGCGAGCCCCAGGAAGGCAGGAGGAACTGCATGAGGGGAGTCGGCGATCGACTTTTATGAGGTATCGACAGGTTCATCGGAGTCCAGTGAGGGAGCCCTCTGACTGTCCCTACTGACTGCACGGCTCGACACGTCTTGTATCCCCGTCGATCGCCTGCGGAGCCCAACACCCCGACTTGGCCTGATCTGGTGAGCAGGCCAGGCCTGGATTTGTATGCTGGGCCTTGTGGAAAGCCTGCTGGAGCACACCGTGGATCTTTCGCTTTTGTGCCGTCGACCTTGCGGGGGCTGGACGTGCCGAGGCTGCGTGCGCAAGCGGTGCCGGGAGAAGGAGTACGAGCGCCATTTTGCCACGCTGCATGCTCGAGCTGGGTGCTCGAATCCGTTGACATCGGCTTGTCACGAGCCGCATTCGTGCCTTTTGACACTTTTCTCTCGTCCATGAGGCATCACCAAGTACTCTGTGTCTTGTCTGCATGTTGTCTCAGTAGGTTTATCTTGCTAGGGTTCCTTCGAAACCCGTAATCCGCTCCCTAGTTAAGAGCGGGTTATAGATTGATTATAACATGTCGTGAATGTTTTTGCTTGTGTCGTGTTCCCCGATGTGTCCCCAATAAATCTGGCATGATTCATATGAAAGTTGCCGCCCTGAGTTATTCGTGGCCGTGCTGAGGAACAATTCGCTCGATTTGTATTTAAAACCAAAATGGTTACGGACTGGCAAGACTTCGCTCGGTCTCTGACAAACCCAGTCTGTAACCGGGGTCTATTTCCCCAACTGGCAAGGCACAGGTGTATTTTGGTATCGTGATCTGAGGCACGTAACCCGAGACCTGTGCCGAGCCAGCCGGCGTTATAACCCCGGAGACGGCGGTGCTGTCAAGTGACGCCGAATCTTCAACATTTGGCTGTCAAGAGTGGGTTGCGAATCCCGCCACCGCCGAATCCTTTACAATATGACTCTTCTCTTTCTCTCCTCTCTCTCTCTCTCTCTCTCTCTCTCTCTCTCTCGTCTCTCTTCTCTCTCTCTCTCTCTCTCTCTCTCTCTCGTCTCTCTCTCTCTCTCTCTCTCTCGTCTCTCTCTCTCTCTCTTTGGACCTATCTCGAGCATTGCCCTCCAAACTCTTTGCCTTTGGCATCCAAGGCTACCTCCTCTCATGGCTTCCTGACTTCCTCCTCTCATAGTCAGCGTATGCTCTCAACTTGATTCTCTCATCCCCTATCCCTGTCGAGGCTAGCATGCGATCCTCAAGGCCACAATCCTTCTGATTCCTGGAAACCTCCTTATCTTAACCTGACGACTCCCCTCTCTGTCGTAGCATCCCTCATCATTCAGATAGGCAGAGTGGCGGCAGCACCTCAAGTTTATATATTTTTAAACACCTTAAAGCTATCGTGATCACCGACTGTCTCAGGTATCCGAGTATTTTAACAGGGTAG
>JAXMNL010000243.1:22506-45022 GCA_035128595.1 Eptatretus atami | reverse complement strand
CGTCTCTCCCACCAAGGGACAATCTCTAAGTCGCATACCGGAACCAACTGCCGAAATCGCGCTCGGTGAGTTTCTTTGAGCAAACCACCACGCCCCAGCGTTCACACTTACCCGCGGCTACCAGGGGTCAATGCCATCTGTCAATATAACGTAATCTCATCACGCGGGAGGACACCGAGAGAGACTGTACCTCAACGGGGCCCGCTTTGAAACGAGCCGCAATTAAAGCAAGCTCGCTATCTTTTGGATAACTGAGCGGGGGGATTATCCAGGCACCGTTGACCCCGTATCATTTCCTATTAAAAACCAACTATTTATTCCGATGCAATACGCAATCAATGCGAGGGAAGACACAACCGAACAGGTTTACATCCACACAACGGGACATATTAATAATAAAGCACGTACGGCAGGGCATAGCACGTATGCAAATCAAATCAAGCCAGAAACACATATGCAACTTATACAATGCACTAAAACACGCCATAAACAGGAAATCACAACCGTTCACACCAATCCACTAACCATTCTTTATATTATAGACACGCCACATCACTCAATGCAAAGAAATCAAAAGGAAAAACCCCATCAAAACAAGGGGAGAGCACGTACCCGTTGGGGTTCTCTTAATGAATCACGAAGCCTGGTAACCGCAAAAAGCTCCGAGGCACTCGGCTGGTTTTACCTGTCCACCCTCGATGATTGGACTCCTAGGCACCCTCAGACGATCCCCTCCTCCAGCTCACCACAGTTATGACATACGGCAGGCGCGCGCCTGCTCGCTGTCCCGATTTCCTCCACGCGCCTCACCTGCCTGCTCCACACACTCCCACACTCTGCACCAAACAACTCTCTGTCCTCCCTCGCACACGACTTCCATTACTGCTGGCACTCCTCTCACAACTCCACCACCCTCCACCGAACGGACACAAACTCAACTCCCAACTCGCACACTCCCAGGGAAGCAAGCTATCGACTCCGCCTCCAGCCACCACCAACTCCCACACACTGCTAGCTCGAACTCACGCTCCCCAGCACCTCCCACAACTCCAGACGGATAGCTTCAACCAACTCCCAAACCTCCACAAAACTCCTCACGTTTCCACGGGCACCGCTTTATTAGCCCAGGCGCCCCGCCCTTGTTCCTGCCCCTTCTATCCAGCACGCTCGGGAAGCTTCCAGGACAGACAGGGCGTTTTCTATCTCTTTGGAATCTCGGGCCTTCTTTCCCTTTTTCATTACCCTCATGGTATTTTCTGTTTCCGCTCGGCAGGGTGTCATTGGGGAGGGGGGGGAGGTGACGCCGTCCGTCGCTCTCCCCCCCGACGGACATCCAGTTTCCGCAACCGGTGCCGATGGCGAAACTCAGGTAGTGGTTACGGTGGTTGGCTCTTTGTCGTGTCGGTCCAGTTGAGGGTGGTTTGTGGGCGGTTGTTGTTAATTGTTGTTATGACAGGGCGTGTGAGTGGTGAGTGAAAAATGCTGGTTGGTCTCAACGCATACGATAGCACAAAAAAAAACGGCATACCTCAAAGATCACCCCGCACACGAATAATCTGCCGACTAAACACGTCAGGTGATGAGGGAATCATCTGAAACAACGAGACATTATAAGACACTAACATTGACAACAAGGACCTACTATGGTCGCTCTGCCGAATCATTCCACAATGCCTCAACAATAATATAATATAGAATATATGTATTTATAATATATAACTTATATATAATACAGTGACCTTGCAGCCACTTAACAAACGGGGTATCCGTTCGAGAGAGATGCCGTCCGTTTAACCGACGTCGATTCGTCGGCGAACATTCCATCATTGTTAACGACATGTGGATTCCGATTTGCCACCAACAAACATACAGGTTCCTTTGGTCACATATGTCAATAAGATCTGTTCCTAGTAGCTATCACCTACCATTGTTTAAATAGCTTCAAATCATTAGCAGACGCTAGCGGATCGAATTCAATAACTTAAGGGAACCCGAACAATGGAGACAATCCTCCCCCTCTTCTGCCGACAAGAGCAAGAAAAAACCCGCCCCGCTCCGTGATCCATGATTTCCACAACTCCCGTCGCCACCCGTGGCTGAGCGGAGTATGCTAGCCACGAGGATGACCATGGAGCATCACGCCTGAAGCGGGGGGTGAAGAGAAAGAAAGAGATCTTTTCTTCTTTCGCTGCGGCAGAGTTGGGAATGGAGTTGACGGGAGACCGTCAGAGACCTTCGGGGTCCCTGGTAGGCTCTGGTTACGGTCGACGCCCGGAAAGCCTTTTTGCCTTCGGGCTGGCCAGTGAGGCTCGGTGACGCTTTGGCTCGGGCGATCGCTTATTTGAGAGCTTTGCTCTTGATTGTCCCGTGAGCTTCAGGCTTCTGCTGCTCTGGCGAGCAGCTTCCTTTGCTATCAACCTGCTCCTGTTTGACCAGAGATTATAATCCGGTCTCGCCGGCCGACTCGAATGGTGCTTCTCTTGGTTACGTGGACCTGTTCCATTTTGGTCCCACGGGCTTGCGGCTGTGATCTCATCACCTCCGATGGAGGATGCCTCGAGAAGTCGACGCATCGACGGGCATAGGTTCGAGCGCCTCGCTCTCACCAGAACGGTTGCAGCAAACGGGGAGGTGGTTCCTCGGGGAGCCGACGCATCTACGGTAAAGGATCTGCGGCCCGATATCCTCACCAGCTACGTAGTGGAGAACGTAGGAGAGATGGTCCTCGGGGAAGCGACACGCAATCGACGGGCAAGGTAACGGCGCCTCGTCTCACCGCACGCTTTGTGGATGAACTCGGGGGATTTCGCGGGGAAACTCGGGAAGGATCCGCTGGACTCGCCGCATTGGATCCAGCTTCGCTGCTCGACTGGAGCCCGGTCGAACAACCTTGAAGACCACACGAGGTGAGAGTTCCGAGAATAGGGCCTGGTTTCAGCTCACCCTGTCCTCCAGCCTGAGAGACTCGTCATTAAGGCCCACACACCATTGATGGGTGTGTGGTGCCGTACGTTGTGCATCCGTGGACCCGACTAATCAAGTAGGAAAATGTTAATGCTATTGTTTGCTGTAAATCTTTGCATCTGCATTCCGTATAGTCGGTATAGTTCTCTTTCTTACGGTGCTTCCCTACGTTCCCAATTATTATTACAGGGATAATACCAAATTGGTTAAATTATTCAATGCTCGTCCACGATTTCTTTCATTGGACTAGCATTTCGTGTTCGTAGTTTAGAAACCGAATGGGTTGCCGTAAAAGAGAGAACATTCTGATCCGACCGGTTCTCGGCGATTTAGCCGCCGATAATCGCCGCACGGGACATGCTCGCCTCAGCTGTTTGTTCCGTACGAGTTCCGCACGAGGAGGCAATACCCAGTTATTTGGATCACGTGGTATTTTAGGTTAATTGGAGATTGCAATCGAACCCTTACCCCACGGTCTGCCCCATTGCTATTTCGGTTCTTGTACAAGGACCCGCTCGACTCGAGTTTATCCGGGCGCAGATTCTATATTCCGCGATCGATCGGCGAACCGACTTGCGCTCCCGAGTTCAGGCGGTCGTGGCGGCCGACCCGCACCGTAACGAGTTGGTTCAGGATTTACGATTCGGCCCCCTCGCCTCCGTAGCAAAATTCACGGAGTACGGAATGCAGCGCCGCCCCCCATTCCCCAAATTACAACGCTACTAATTTTATTCCCCAGCACGCAAATGTTCCTCCAAGGCGACGAGCCAAGTGGTAGTGAGTGATGTAGTTCAGACCAAATCCACTTGCTCGGACGGTTCGTTTATTATAAATGCACCACGAATTGTCGGTCAGTGGGAGCGGGCCGGGCATGAACTCTTCACCACAACCAAAAAACGGAGTCGCAAATGCAGCGGCGCCGCACATCAGCGCGGCACGAGGCATGACGCGTGGCTGCTATTTTAATAGCGCAAGAACGAACGGATAATTACTAAGGCGGGGGCTCCCAACCAACGATTCAAAACCACGTGTCATGGCAAGCGGAACATTTGGCTTCGCACCAATGGAGAAAATGGGGAAAAAAAAGCAGAAGGAACAAAAACGGAAACACAGAATTTGGATTGGAACAATGAATCAGGACGTAAGAATAGGCAATTCAGACAAGAAAAGCCTCAAATGATGAAAATAATGGAAAGAGGATCACCGTGGAATACCTAAATAAATACAGGAGGGAAATGGACAAGTAGGAGGCAGCCATGCAAAAGAGGTGAGCGAGATGAAGATTATTAGAAAAAAAAAGCTTCTGAGTTACGGAACACACAAAATCGAGAGAAGGGAACTACAAAACGAGCTGTAGGATGTTAAGAGAAGAAAGAAAACGGAGAATAAACTTAGAACCACACTTTGCAGATCCGAGACAGTTATAAGCCAAAGGCAAGGTGGAGTGTGAGGAGTGAAGGAATAGAAAAAAAGCTTCAGTTACGGGAAAACACCAACAACAAAGGACGGATTACAAAACGACTGGATGTTGACAGAGGAAAGAAAGGAACGAGATGAAATGTTAAGAACCACACTGTTGCAGATCGAACAGTTGGAAGCAGAAGCAAATTAAAGATGAGATGCAAGAAAGATATTAAAGAAACAACGAGATTGGAGAAGGAGAAAAGCATGAGAACAGTGGAAAGGGAAACAAAGGAAAAGAACGAAGAACAACTAAAAAAGAAAGCAAGGTTGAAGGTCGGCGAATTGTGAAAGACGACGAATGAAAACAGGGAAAAAAGATGATCGGCTAATTGGAAGAAACGATTGAGATTGGAGAATGAAGAAGATGAAGACGTGGGTAGAAAACAAAAAACGATATGAATTTGAAGTTAACCTAACTCGAGGAGAGAGCAAAGAGGAGTACACAGAGATGAGAAGCTGCCGAAAAGATAATGAACAACCTAAAGGGTCAGAAGAAGAACGATCAAAGGAAGCAAATGGTAAGCCAGGAATGAAACGGAAATAAGATAAAGAGGGACTGAGATAAAACAAGTAGAGGAGAAAACTACAGGTTATTGACGACACACACGGGAAGGTATGGAGCAAATGCAGTGAGCTTGAGGAATTGTTGCGACCCAATGCAAGCAGCAGGGTATCCTCCGTCAGGAACGAGGGAAGACTTGCCCCTTGGGCGGATCGCAGAACGAGGAGAGTCCGGTCGCCTTGCGAGTAGAGGGGGAGTGCTGTGATGGGTGCACGCGCGAGCTTTGGGGTATGAACCCGGAGCCTTGAGGTAGCGCAAATCCCAGCGGTGGTCGTCCCGGTGTGTTGGTTACGGTTGGCGAAGATGCTGTGGAAGCACATTGAGATTGGCAATGACCCTACCCCACCATGTTGCCCGATTGGCGTATTTTGGTTTTGTTACAGGACGTCACCGATATCGGCGAGCGATCTATTTCGGCACGGTCGGGCCGACCGTTCGCTCCGTTCAGAGTGTCGGCAGCGGGCGACGCACCGACCGTAGCAAATATATATATATATATGAATATAATATTTATATTCTGATAATTCCACAATCTGTGTGTGTATGCGTCTTCTGTTTCCGTCTGTCTTGCGACGCAGTTTCTCGAACGACCGCCGTCCGATCGGATTGAACTTGCCAGGAATATGCCGTGCCCCGCGATGTGCCGTTTCGATGTTTGATTCATCGGCGACGGTTCCAAGTACGGCCATTATCTGTCGACCAATGACAAAGCCACGGTGCTTATGGACGTCACGAATGACGTTCACCAATAATGTTATTTATTATTATTATTTTGTTTTGCAACGGATTGACTGCCCATTGATTGAACTGCAAGGATATTGCTAGGACCCGCGGAGTGCCTTTCGAGCTTGATTTATCGGATAACGTTCCCAATTACGGGCCATTATCGTCACCAATGACAAGAACAGCTTGCTATGACAAACGATAAGACCCTATATTGTGCTCTGTGAATTTCCACAACCGTAACAATATGATGTTATTGTATTATATAATATATAATTATATATATTATAGTATATATATATAGATATAGATAACTAAATTAAATTGTTAGTTGGGAAATTCACAGAACCACCATTTCAGGTTTCCAGAATCAGTTATGGCGATAAGAGTTTCAATTAGATTTCCCACCGAATGTCTCATCTCGCCGACCTCGTAAGATACAGCTTGAGTCAACCCACCTGGGTATATTAATCACTGCCAACGGGCTTGAATCAGGAGTTTTTGGGTCCCAAAGCCGCTGCCCTAACACGCCCAACACCAGTATTATAAGTATAATATATATAACATATTTATATATATATATATAATATAATACAAAATATTATACAATCAATATATTATACAATATATATAATATACATATAATATATATACATATATTATTATATGTGTTGATGGTGCCGAGAGGAGGAGTGATGTCAGGGACAACATCGGCCATTTTGGAGTTTAATGCCCTATAGCACTATTTTAAACCTACCTATTCTCATCAATTCATTAAAAATGTTGCCTTACATCACTCCTTCTTGCGGGCTCATAATGCATAATATATATATATATATGTAGAATAATATATGTATAATATATATGTATGTATATAGTATTATATTATATGATATATAGTATTGTTACGGCTCTGGAAATTCGTCAAACACCCATAAAGGTCCGTTGGTGATATATTTTCTAATAATGTTGTAGTTAGCCCAAACCCATTGTAAGAGGGAATTAATGTGATTATTCGGCGCGGATCCTTTGGTAGCTTTTCTGTCTACCTTTGTTTTCGAAAGCCACCCCGCCAACAACACAACAACCACAGCAGCAAAAACCTACCTTCACCACTCGCTACCGCAAACCTCACATCACCCCATTCCAAACACGCCATGGCCATCGGGAACCGCCGGAAAAACCCTCCACCCCTTTCCTATCGGACCACCCGCGGCCACTGTGGACGCGACTCGAGCTGTCTTCAGCGAAGACACGCGAGACGCGAGTGTGATTGCGGGTCTTTGAGGAGAAATTCGGATCAGAATGATACACGCCCACATCTGATCCACCCAATCAGAAGCAGCTCGGCAGCGTGCCCCGCCTCCAGATTGCGCCTGACGAAAAATCGGCATATTCAAATTCTGAGGATCAGGGAATAATACACGCCCCTTTTTCTCCGTCCAATCGGCGAGGCGTGGTCCGCCCCTGAGGTCGTTTGGATCCAATAGATTTGCAAATATGTTGGGTTCCCGAAGCCGATAATAGGCGGCGCAGTGAGGAGTTGAGCAGTGTCGTTGGAGCAAGCAGATCGGGATGAGGTCAGTCGAAGTGTAGGTGGAGCAGCAGTATCGTGGGGCGAAGTCAGTTTGAGCAAGTGTCGGTGAGTCAGCAGATCAGGTGAGGAATGCATTTGGGCTGGTTCGTTGATACGCGAGCTCGAGGAAGATCGGTGAGGCGAATCGGGGGGCGACGGCCGGAGGCGAACGGCTGAGTGACCTGAGGGCTCGCTCGCGGGATCTCGAGCAAGCCAGCCATACCTCCTCCCCAGAGCAATCCAACAATTCCCCTTTTCCCCCGCGCTGAGAGAGTGCGACAAGGGCCCCCGTCCCATTACCACCAGCAGGTGCCCACGGAACCGCCGTCAGCGAACATTCTGCGGCTCGCCACGAGGCAGCGAGGTTAGACCTTCGGTCTCGGGCCTGGCCGCTCATCCAGGTCCACGCGCATCTACCCACGGCCCAGTCTACTCCCTGCCTTTGAGGGTCTTTCTTTTGCTTCGTGGGAATTGCGTTTGTGGCGCCGGTCTTGTAAGTAGTAACTGTATAAGTGGTCCGCTGGTGTCGTGTAGCGGTTTAACTCCTTTTATTATGTGCATTTCTTTTGTTCTATGTGATATATGTGCAATCGTAATTGTGGCTGTTAAATAGTTTGTGCTATAGGTGCTCGCGTGTCCGCCGGAATTAAATGTGCATCGTGTGAACTGTTTCCCGTTGCGGCTTGTCTTTTCTTTAATTGAAACCTCCATCCTGCTTCAGTAAAGGTTCGTAGGCGTGCAAAACCACCCCGGTAATAATCTGAAACCGTGAGCGACGATAACACCCGCTCGGTATCCCGATAGTATCGGAACGGCGCCGGCCCAACGGCGTCGTGTCCGGAGTCGACCTGCGTACGATTAGATGCCCGTTTAGCATCCCGGGGGTACTTAGGTAGGTCGATTTGGCGAACAACCCGTATCCTACGCGGGGCCAAATTGCACATTGTCGCGTTGAGGTCGGAAAGCCCACCCGTACTGGATCCGGCGTTAGCCGGGAGGGCACGATCTGACATTGTCCGCGCGGCGAGCGTCGCGGTTCGAGTCCGTGCCGAGCGCACGCCGACGAGCCGCGATGATTCGCAACACTGTACAGGGTGACGTCAAATCCTCCCGTCTCCAAGCTAAATTCATAGGGAATCGTTCAGGCAGAGCGACCCCCGATTCCCTTAAATTACGAGAGCGATTAAATTAACCCCTTACTTGGAATAAAGATGCGTCTCCATAGGCGAGCGGGAGCCGGGTAATAGAAATGTTTAGTGAGGAGTAGAATCCATGGCCCAGGAGGCAATCCCCATGCAGGACATTGGTGTGCAGGGAACCAATTTCCCCCCAGACGAGCCCAGAGCTCGAATTGGGCGCAGTGGCTGGGGTGCGCGAACGCCCCCACGTCGCGAATCGGCCCACGTGATCGGACGATGGAAATGTTTGAGCATTGATGAGAAATGGATACAAAAATGATGAAATGAAAACGAAATGAAAAAACTAAATAAAAGAGTGAACAAAGCAGATGAAACAAACACAAACAAAATGGAAGAAATGAATAACGAATTGAACGAAAAAAGGATGGATCACGCACTCAAAAATGGAAAGGAATGAATAACGATATTAACGAAAAATGAGATGGAACTCCACTCAAAATGGAAACAAACAAAAACGGAAATGAAGGAAGAAATAAAAGAAGATGCGGGTGAAAACGCAGCAAATGTGGCGAGCCTTGCAGCGGCATGATGCAACAACACGAATGCGTGAATGCGAACGCCACGTGCTGGAGCGAACGAGCTGGGAGTGTTGCAACGGTTTTCAGCCCGCGTTGAAGGCGGGTGAAAAAAAAACTATTCAGGAACGTGTTGCAGAAGCGTGGAGGTGACAGGAAAAAAGTGACTGGTAACGAAGAAAATTAATTGGGGGTGACGGAGACGTCACGAAGAAATAACAAAATATGAGTGTAGATAAAGACTGCAACATACGAAGAGAGTTGATAAGCTGACTGGAGGTAAAAAACGGAGACAGAGAACTGGGAAGACTGATAGACAAACACAAGGCAAGATGGCAAGAACATCGGAAGCCAACGCAAGGTCGAGTTGCGGAGATGAGAAAAGAATTTTAAAAAAAAAAACTGTGTTACAAAACACCAAACGAAAGACGGAATTACAAAACGACGTTGAGGATGGTGGAAGGAAAGAACGAGACACGGAGATTGAAACGTTAAGAAACACGCTTGTACAGATCCAACAGCTGAAGCGAAAGGCCAGATTAAAAATGAGATGCAAGAAAATTAATGATGTAAGAACGAATGAGACAGAAAAGAATCATCAATGGAAGGAAACCACGAGATTGCCAGAATGAGGAACAGAAGAGTACTGGAAGAACAATAATTAGACAGGGAAAAAATCTGTCGTTAACAAGAAAGACTAATTTACAGATGAGGAAACAAGAAAGACAGTGGAATAAAAAACTGAAAAGTAGAATTTGAAACTTGAACTGACAAAAGGAAAAAAATAGGCTTGGAACGAGAAGAAGTTGAAGAGCAGGAAGGAGAAATCAGGAGATTGAAGACACAACGAGATTGAGAGGGAAGAGACGCAGAGAACAACTGGAAAGAAAACAAAAAACATTGAAGTGATAGGTGACAATTGAAAGAAAAGGCAAGGCTGTGAGCGAAGAGGTAAGCACAAAGAACACGATGAAACAACAAAAAGGAAATAACCACATGAAGAAAACCATCAAACTGGCAGAAGGAAAAACAGGAGAAAGAAGAACAAGAAGAGTAAGAGACAGCAGCAACTGAAACACAAGAAGGAGTTAACCAAATGAAGCAAACCATGAAAACTGCTGCAGAAGGAAGGACACAAGAAGAAACAAGGAAGAGTAATAGACAGCAGCAAATGCAAACACAAGAAAAGATATCTAACCAAAAAGAAGCAAACCATTGAAACTGGAGAATACGGACAGGAGAGAAGCAAGCAGCGGTAATGAGAGAAGCCAAGCGAAATGAAAACACAGAAGAAATGAGCCAATGAGATAAACGATGAGATTGGAAATGAGGAGCATGAGGAGAGTGGAGGAGAAAACAAAAACTAACGAGTTTGAAATTAATGAACTGAAGGAGGGAGTAAATTGAAATCCAGATGATGGAAAAACTCCAGAAAGAAAACAGAAACTATTAAAAGTATAGAGACGCGCGAGACAGCAAAAAATAGAGGAGAGCTGCATGTAATGACCGGGTTAAAAGAACAGAACACCACACACAAGAAGTAGGAGGATAATGGGGTGAGTCGCGGACTGGGTAGAGACCGTGTGACAGCGGATGGCCTCCAGGAACGAGGAGGAAGGTATGCCCCCTTGAACGGATTCACGACCAGGTGTTCGGTCGTCGCCAAGCGGAGTTGAAGGGACGAGTCGTGGATAGGGACGTTCAGCTTGGGGGTATAGAGCCCGGGAACCCTTGTGGGACACGATATCCCCAGTTTGTTGTCCCGGTGTGTTGGTGCACAGGTGTGAAGTGCGCCCCCGTTGTGGATGAGCACCCCATGGTGTAGTGCGACCCCGTCGTGAGTGGTTTTTAGGTGGCATGTGTGCCGGAGTGCGTCTTGCCAGGTGCCAGTGTGAAAGGGGCACCGCAGGTGGATGATGCACCGTGTGTGGAGAAGCCACGGAGTGCGGTGAAAGACCACGGGGTGGTGTAGCGCGTGGCGCCAGAACGCACTCGTTCGACAGCACGTGTGTGAGAATGCGGAGGTGAGGAGACCGGGTGTGAGTCCTCTTCATGTAAGGGAATATGTCGTTCGCATGCTGGAGCAGCAGCCGCGTCTCCCGGTGTGAGTGTGTGGAATGAGTATGGGCGTCGTAACACGCAGTGTCGTGGTTGAACGAGACAACGCGAGAACAAGAAGCCGGTAGCGCCGTAGCTGTTGTGCGGGACCGGCCGGGTTCTACCCAGCACGGGCGCCGGTCCGTGCTGTGCAGCGCACGAGACCCCCACGTGCTCGCTTGCGGAGTGAAGCCCGTCCGGAAAACGCCACGCGGTTGATGTTGCGATATCCCCGCGACGCGACAAGTTAGGCAGGTAACGGATCTGACCGATGGCGTTCTCACGCGAGGCTGTGTGTTAAGCTCCAACGGGCAAGCACATGTTTCGCGTGAGCCCCTCGGAGTCGAGGTTGCTTTGGGGTGCGCAGGTACTCCATGGCTGCACGTGGTGGAATCGGCAGGAGGTGAATCCCTGCCGATGGTACCGTCAAAGAGGACGAGTTACACGTGCAGCTGCATGACGTCACGGGAAAGGTGCCAAAAGAGCGCAGGCTGTGAGTTGCCAGCTGGCTGCGCAAATTTGAAATACAAAAATTAACGAACAAGCCTCGCTTTACGGGTTGAACAGGATTCCTGGCAAGGTGAAAGACCCCCTTACCAGGCCAGGATGGAACTAGTAGAGGAAGGGTTTATGATTAGTTAGGACCGCCCATGGGCAGGTGTAAGTCCTCATGGGCCCGTACGGAATGGATTAGGTAGAGATTGTAGTGGCCTTTAGAATGGGAAATATTTTTTCAAAGATTTGAGACAGTGACGACTTTGAGTTAGTAGAGGACGTTAGCTTGACTACGTAGTGTTAAAAGGAACCGGCGTGTTTAAAGGATACGGGGTGAGCACGAAGTTAGTTGGGAGGTAGTTAGAGGATGGCAGAAGTCAGCGTGTGCGTGTGTAAGAGTGTAGTTGGTGGCAAACAGTTGAGTGAAGTGAGGCCACGGTCTGTGTGTATGGAGTGAATGGGGAATGCATGGTCAGAGTGATTGGGAGGAGTGACTCCCGCCCAAGGACCCGGGTCAGTGTAGAGTGAGATTAGTGGTATTAAATTGAAAAATGGAGGTTCGTTTGTTGTTGGTGGGAAGTAGCTCGAAACCCGTTGGAGGGGCAGGATCCCTGTTGACGGCTGGAGCGTGCTGCGAACGCTGAGTATCGCTATGGTACCCCGGGCACCGCTAGCTGCGTGTAGCCAAGGGCCCACTGGGCCGGGTATAGCTAGTGCACGGGTGCCCCGCTTTGGTGCGGGCCGAACGCCGTTGGCCGCGTGGGCGTGTCTGGCACGGTACCCTGAAAGGCCCGGCGCCAGCTGCCACGTTGCGTTTCAGGGGAAGTTCCCATGGCACTCCCCGTGTGTTATAGGAGTGGTAGGCTCGGAGGGCAGTGTAGTGCCCGGGGTCCATTTTGGAGATTCGGCAGAGCGTGCCTGCCAAAGGGAGCCACGCGCCCAGCCACTGAGGACCGCTGCAAGGGCACGAGGAGAAATTCCGAGGGCGAGGCCCGAAAATTGTTGACACAACAAAGCGACGGGAATCTTGGGTTGTTTAGAACCAATAGTGTAAGCGAGAGGCGCTTTTCGGAAAGCCCCGGGTAGCTTTAAAGGTTAACGATTAGGGTAATAGGAAGGTACCCCTCCGCACCATCCGTCCCTTCGCTCTCGTTGTGGGCCGCTACCCACTTGGTTAGATCGCTGAGAGACTGGAGGCCATCTTGAGCTTGTTGGCCTCGCACAGGACGCTAGCTCTTCCCTTATTCCCCCTCCGGAAGGACGTAGGGTTGGGAGTAGCTAGGTACAAATAGTGTTACCGAACCAAGGACGATTAAAGGTGTTAGGACTATTTATAGTGGAAGTAGGAAGTAAAAATAAAAAACAACAAAAGAAATTAGTTGGGCTAAAATGGGTTTTTACAAATTAAGGAGGGAGGTACAGTTAACAGCAAGGATAGGTGGTTAGGAGACAGGTATAGGGTATGTCCAGTCCACCTTCTGTGTGGCAAAACACCCACCGCACTCCCTCCACGCAAGTCAAAGCTGCCAACTTCATCGTCTCGGCTGTGTCGCGGGGCCCGTGCGCCAACTTCATCGAGCTGTTGTTTCTGCAAGGTCCTGGCCGGCCGTATCGAGCTGCTGGTTTTGCTGCAAAAGGGGGGGGGCCCTGTCCCGGCCGGATCATCCACGGCTGTGTTACGCAAGCCTGTGCCGGCCAATTCGTCTGCCGGCTGTTTTTGCCTGCAACGGCTTTTCTGCAGGCTAGTGCCTTACCTTTGCCATGTCATCCCATGCCCCTGTTCACCAGCCCGTTCAATTTTGCTTCCCCCCTTTTTCCATGCGCCCAAGGATCCGCAAGCAACAGTTGCAAGCTGCAGAACGTCCTGTTGGCAGCTCAACACGGCCTGCAGTCGGCCGTGCACCGGTTTCTCTGTTGACTCTTCTCCCATTTTTTCCTGCAGCAGTCCATTGATCCTGGCCATGGTTTAGTGTAAAATTTTAATTTAAGGTGTTAAGTTGTATTAAAAAATAGTGCGCCCGTCATGTCTGGTCACGCCGCAATTTTTATTTACAGTCGTCCTGTGATGAGTTTGTTTAGTTAGTTTACTCAATCCCTCAGGTTTATTTTTATTGGACACGAAACCAGAATGTCGCACTCAGGATCGTATGTAAAAACGTACTAAGGGAGAACACACATGATGCACACATTAATTTGACGACCGGACGAGTCTGTAAAAATAGGGGGTATTTACGGCTCTGAATTCGCAAACACCATAAAGTCCCGAGTGAATATAATATTTTCTAAGACATGTGTAAGTTAGCCAAACCCATTGTGTGATAGAGGAATTAAATGTATTCATTCGGCTCATCCTTTGATTAGCGTTTTTCTGTCTACCTTGTTTGAGCCACCACGCCAACAACAACAACAACGCCGCAGGCAAAAACGACCTTCACACCCGACCGCCAAAACCTCACATCACCCCATTCCACAGCGCCTATGGCCATCGACATCCGCCGAAAACCCCACCACCTTTCCTACGGCCATTTCCCGCGCTCACTGTGACGTCCAGCGTCGAGCTGTCTCAGCAACACGCGAGACCGAGTGCAGATTGCGGGTTTCTGAGGAATTCTGCATCAGTTATACACGCCCACACATCATCCCAACAGAGCGGGCGCGGCTTGGGCCCCGCTCCCAGACGCGCCCTGACGAAAAATCGGCATATGCAAAATTGAGGATCAGGAATACTACACGCCCCTTTTTCCTCCGTCCAATCGCGAGCCGTGCTCCGTCCCCGAGTCGTTTGGATCCGATAATTTGGCATATGGGTTCCCGAGCACGATAAAAAGGCGACCAGGAGAGTTGAGCAGTGTCTGTGGGAGCGCAGATCGGGAGAGGTTCAGTCGAGAGTGTAGTGGAGCCAGTATCGTGGGGCGATCGTTGGCAGTGTCGTGTGAGCACAGCAGATCGTGAGGAAGTCATTGGGCGTGTGCTTTGTAGACGAGCTCAGGAGATCGGTGAAGCGAGATCTGGTGTGCATGACGGCTCCGAGCATCGAAGCTGAGTGACCTGAGGCTCGCGTCCGGGATGTTCGAGCAAGCCAGCCATTCTCCCTCCCGCATAGCATTCAACAATTCCCTCCCTTTTCCCCCGCGTCTGAGAGAGTGCGACAAGGGCCCCGTTCCCACTACACCAGCAGTGCCCACGGAAATCGCCGGGCATCCACTTTCTGCGGCTCGTCCACTGAGGCCGGGTGTAGACCCTTCGGCTCGTGCCTGCCGCTCATCAGTCACGCGCATAGTCCCACGTGCCCAGCTGACTCCCGTGCCTTGAGGGGTCTTTTCTTGCTTCGGTGTGAATGCGTGTTGTGCGCCGGTTTGTAATGTAGAAAACTGTATATTGTACGGTGTCGTGTACCGTTT
Organism: Eptatretus atami; assembly: GCA_035128595.1. Classification (NCBI taxonomy): domain Eukaryota; kingdom Metazoa; phylum Chordata; class Myxini; order Myxiniformes; family Myxinidae; genus Eptatretus; species Eptatretus atami. Next base: position 30,026 of record JAXMNL010000243.1, on the reverse strand, counting down.
TAACTCCTTTATATGTGCATTTCTTTTGTTCTATGGATATAGTGCAATCGTTAAGTGGCGTATATACGTTTTCATTGTGTGCTCCGCGTGCCGCGGAATAAAATGTGCATTGTCTTGAACTGTGTCCCGATTTCGCTTGTCTTTTCTTTAATTAACCTCCCATCCTGCTTCAACGTAAAGGGTCGTATAGTGGTGCCCTAAAACACCCGGAAATAATCTGAACCGTCGAGCACTGAAACACCGCTCGGTTCCCATAGTACGGACGCCCGCCCAACGGCTCGTGTTCGAGTCGACGCGCGAGACATCGCCCGTTTACCATCCGCGTGGGTACTTAGTAGGTCGAGTTTGGCGAACAACCCTATCTACGCGGTGGCGATGCACGATGGAGTTCGAAAGCCCACCGTGACTGGATCCGGGTTAGCCGGGAGTCACGACTGAATTGTCCGTCCGGGCGAAGCGTCGCGGTCGAGTCGCATGCCATCGCACGCCCACGGGCCGAATTCGCAACAATATATTTACAGTAACCCCCGCTCATCGCGTCACCATCGCGCCCCTGGTTCATTCGCGGGTTTTCCCTTGGAACGTAACTAATTTTTTCTGGCGACCCCCGTACATCGCTGGTAATAATGTTAAAAATATAAATTATTTAAGCAATAAATTATAACGCGGGGCTCTACAGTCACACAACGCACGAGACAAAGTTTCGCTTCGGAACTTGATATTTTTCTACGTTTTCCCAAGCCCACGATCGCCCCAGACGCCCTGCACCCTAAGTTTCTGCAGGAACGAAGCGCAGAGGATGCCTGGACGCTCAGAGAAAGTTGAGTAAATGTGCTCGAATAGGCTTCGGGAAGGAAAAAAAGGTACCGCCGTGACGAGCAAGCCTCATACCCAGCACTCAAAAACCGACCAGACCAGACCAGTCATCTCCGGACCTCAAACCCACCACTGCCAAAATCCACCAGACCAGACCAGTCATCTCCGCACCTCAAACCCACTCACTCCAAACCGACCGACCAGTCCAGTCTCTCCGGCACCTCAAACCAATCACTGCCAATACCGACCAGGACCACGATCCGGCACCTCAAACCCAATCACTGCCAATCTATTTTTGGGGAGGGTCCATTTCATCGCGGATTTTCATTACGCGGGGATTTGGACAGTAAACCCCCGCAAAACGGCGGTACTGTACATGTAAACTATTATATATATATACGTACAAATGTCATATCAAAACACATAATCATTACAATATATAACATATATACAACCATAATACCTATATATACAAATATATATATATACTATGAGGCGCCGCGAGGGAGCCAGTGATGTAAGGACAACATTGCCCATTTTGGAGTAATGTCATAAGCACTATTAACCCTTACCCTATCATCATCATATCATATAAAAAATGTCGCTGCATCAATCCTACCTCGCGGGCCTCATAAGCATATATATATATATTATACATATATATTGATATATTAATAGTACAGTGCTCCCTCCGCTATAATCGCGGATTCACTTTCGCGCTTTCATACATCGCGGGTTTTCAATGAAAGAGGGCCTGATGAAGAGGCGCCTCCAGTAGAAGAGATTTAATGCTCTTCTTGGCTGCAGTACACTTCATCTCATCATCTCATCTTCATTTCATCATACTGCACAGCTTCATCATCATAGGTATACCCATAATACGTTTTTTTAATTTATATACAATATAAGTATTTTTAAAATATTTTGTCTTAAGGCTATCGCGGTGGTTGGAACGCTATTAACAGCGATAGGTGAGGGAGCACGGTATATATATGTAATAATTATATATATATATAATTATAACATATGGAGGATGAGAAACACATCAGGCCATTTTGGAAGTTAATGCCATATAGCCAAAAACTTTTGGTCTATTTTAACCCTTACGCGTATCATGTCATAATCATTAAAAAATGTCGCTACACATTCTCCGGCCTCATATATCTATTATATTACATATGTTGTATATATGATATACATATATAATACATACACATATATACATATTTTACACTCGTCCCCGCGCTGCGAACACGCCGCTTTCACTAATAGTAGCCGCTTCGCCCCTGAGACGACAATTCAGCTTGACCTTCGAGCAACGCCGAAACCCTGTCACGGATGGGTTCTTCAACCCCACCCGGCCTAGCCAATTTTTCACCCGTGCAGAATAGGGTCAATCGCGATCTCGATATACCTAAGTACCCGCGCGGGTAGCTACCGGAGACCGTACCTCGCCAGGTCGCTGACCACAAACCGCCGAATCGGTTCGTTCCGTTCTGTAGCGATAACCGAACGGTATTATCGCCCGACCTCGCGATCCTTCATTTACCGGTATTAACAACCCCCCCCAAACTCTTATTCCGAGATGCAATGGCATTTCAATCTGGAAAAAGAACGACGACGGGTAAAACATTCACACAAAACACATTTATTTACACATGCACATACAGTCATGCATCATTGTATGGAGCAAAAAAGCGAAAGCACTACAACCACATAAGCAATTTATGTACAGCCACTTAACAGTACTTCACAAGACACGGCGCCACAATCATTCATTCGACGTAAAACCCCAAGAAAAAGACACCCCCATAGACAGTGGTCAGACGGGCCCGTGGCCTTATGGCCTTGGAACTTGGGCAGACCGACGAATCCCACACGAAGACCGTTGCAGGTTACCTGCACCTGTGGTCATGGTGGCGAGTCACGTCTCCGTCCCCCCACGCACTAACCAGCCGCGCTGAGCTCGGCCTGTTCACGAGCCGAGCTTCTCTCCGCGCCTCTCCACACGATGCGCGGGCTTGCGCGCCAGACTGGCAAACGCCGCTCCCATCCGTGTCCCTTCCACGAGAAATTCACATGCACCACGAAAAACCACAACGAAGATAAAACCACACGACTCACGAGCTGCCACCACGAAGGAAAAAAACCAGAGCCTCGAGAAAACACACCGAAGCTCACGAGCTGCCACCACGAATGGAAAAAACCACGAGTCTTCGAGCCGACGAGAAAAACCACACCGAGCTCCGAAGCTTCACACGAAGGAAAAAAACCCCCAAGTGCCAAGAAACCTGGGTCCGCACTCCCTTATATTGGCTCACTCCAACGCCCCTCCCTCCCCCCGCCTCCTCCAGAACCTGCGAACCTTCCAGAAAAGGGCGTGCCCTTCGCCCCCCTCGCCGCTGGGCCTCGCGGGGCCGAGAGATTCAGAATTGCACGGTCCAGGGAGAATCAGCAGGAAAAAACCGCGTTCATCGAAACTCCTCTGTTCCTTCGCTCGTAGAGACGTTTTACATACGGAGAGTGCCGTGTTTGCATGTGGAGACCGTCCGAAGCTGTGGTCGAAGAGGACGTTGGGTGGTATTGGTTTGTGATGTGCGTGGTTGGCGTGTGGTTGAGGTGGTCCAAATAACGATAGGAAAATAAAAAACACTATCTCAAAGAATCACCAGCCTGTGACACGAATAAATTCCCATTAAACAACGTGGGGAAATCTACTGAACACGATTATGCAACAACTTAACTAAGAACCTATATGGTTTCTGCGAATTCCACAGCCGTAACACTACCCCCCCCTTTTTACAGACTTCGTCCCGGAGTCGTCGATTTCGACGTGTGCCATCAGTTAATTTCTCCCCTAGACGATTTACTTCGATCCCTGAGTGCGACATTTAGTGTATTACGGTCCCAAAAAAAATAACCTACGGCTGACTAATAACTAAACAAACCCACTCACAGACGACTTAAATAAATTGCCGCGCTAAGGACAAACATTTTACATTATCTTAAACTTAAAATTACACTAAACCATCCCAGATCGATGACTGTGGAAAAAAAACAGCAGGAGCAGGCTGCTCACATGGCAGTCTCGGAGCTCATGAACCATGAGGTGACAGGAATGTCTGGCTGCTCAACACGCACAGTCCTATGCCTCCCCCGGAATGAGCGCCAGTACAAAACGGTGCACGGGCTGCACAAATGCAGTCTCCTGTGTCGGCTGCCGCAAGCAGTCCCTGCCAGGCACGCGCGACGATCTACGCAGCAAACAAATGTGCACGCGGCGCCAATGCGGGCCCGTAGCGCCTGCCCCTACATAGGCAGTCCCTGCAGCACGCCGCGACGATCTGACCGCAAACAACGTTGCACGGCGTCCAATCGTCGTATGCGCTGCCTACAGGCATTCCCTGCATCACGCGCAACATCTGACGCAGCAAACAAAACATTCACAGCCGCCAATGCGTCCGATAGCGGCTGCTACAGGCGTCCCCCAGAACACGCGTGATCCTGTGCCCATGGCAAGAATGGGCAATGCAACAGGCAGCATGCATGGTCATGGCAAAGGAGGCAGCAATGCATGCAGGCTTTGTACAAACGGCCGTGGACGGACCGCACAGCCTTGGTAGCAAAAAAACAGCCGCAGATGAAGTGACCGCACAGCCTATTGTAGCAAAACCCGCAGAGAGTGGCTGGCCTCTTGCCGTTCAATGAGGTTGGTGTGCTGCCCACTCGGGAATCGGGCCTGACCTACCCTACTGTCTCCCTCCCAACCAATCGCTTTGCCGTCTCTGCCATACCCACTCCCTAATTTCAAAATCCAATTTGCCCATCTTATTTTTTTTGTTTTTTTGTTTATTTTTATTCCTCTATAATTCGCTCCTAACCCCCTTTATCGTTCTTTGTCGCTAACCTACTTCTCACCTAGTCTTACTCCCACCCTCGTTCCCTTCCCGGAGGTGAATAAGGAGAAAGCCTACTCTGTGCGAGGCCCAATTGAACCTCAGAATGCCTCCCAAGATCTCAGCGAATCTACTTTACCACGTGAGTCCAGCGGCCACAACGGCGAAGGATGATGGTGCGAGGGTTACACTTCAATCTACCTTTACCATTTACTTTACTACCCGGCTTCCAAAAGCGCTCTCGCTTAAACTATCGTTTCTATACAACCAAGATTCCCTTCGCCTGTTTGGTTCCTTACAATTTCGGGCTGTCCCTCGAATTTTCCCTCGTGTCCTTGCACGGTTCTGGGCGTGTACGAGTGGCCCTTGGCAAACTTACCTCGACCCTATTCTCAAACAATGGCACCCGCCAACGCTCCGATCCTACCACTCCCTTAAACCGGGGAGGCCCTCCATGCTACTCCCCCTCATGCCCACGGGCGTGTGGCACCCCGGTCCCTTTCCGGGTCGCCCGTGCCCAGTACACGGCCCCCGTGCAATGTGCCCCGGCCCCATCATGCGGCCACCCGTGCCCACTACACTATCCCGGCCCCCCATGGACCCTTGCTTACCGCATCTACAGCCCCGGTGCCCGGTACCCACTAAGCTACGCACCGTCGGCGCCACGTCCCATCCCGTCAACAGGACACCGCACCCTCCAAACGGTTTCAGCCTACTGCTTACCCACCAACAGCAAAAGGACCTCCATTTTGTCATTTGACAACCCCTAACTCACTATACTTGACCCCGGGTCCCTTGGTGGGAATCACTCCTCCCCCCAATCACCATCGCACCTGCATACCACATTCCATCCATTACACACAGCCCACTGGCCTCACTCACATCAACATGTTTCCACTTCACTCTTCACTCTCACACTCCATCCTTGAACTCGGCCACTTTCTGACTACATCCCCAACTACCTCATCGCTCCACGTCGGTCCCTTACACTACAGCACGTCTTTTAACAATACGAGCTAACTACGTCCCCTCTACACACTCAAAGTTTGCACTGTCCTCAAATAATCCCATACTCCATCTAATCTAAACTGATCCCTCTACCTAATCCATTCCAGGGCCCCATGAGGACTTCCCTGCCCCATGAAGCCGTCTAACTAAGCTAACCTTCCCCTAAACTAGTTGTATCGTGCCAGACGGGGGTCTTCCACCCTTGCCCGGAATCCTGTTCACCCGAACAGGCTTGCTTTTTTAAAAAATGCACGCAACTAGCGCGAACTCCAACCGCGCTCTTTCCCCGTGACGTCATGGCAGCGCTCGCGCTTGGGACCTCGTCCCTTCGTCGGACGGTACCATCGGCAGATTCCCCTCCTCCGGATCAAACCATACGTGCAGCCATGACACACCCGCGCATTAAAAAAAACAAGCTCGCGTTCGAGGTCCCCACACGAAACATTCTGCCCGTCGGACTTACACAACGCCGCGTGGAACCATTCCGGTCCAAATCCGTTAATCCAGCCTACCTTCTGTCCGTCGCGAGACGTCTAATCCACCTCGTGCAAACCCGCACGGTTGCTCGAAATAGCTACGGCCGCTACTCGGCCTTTGTCCACCGTCAGGCACCGTCTTCGTCGCACTCTCGCACACAAACTCTGGCGTGCCATGACGCTCCCACACCTCACCATGACACTCGGACATGCGGTTGCATGTTCCCGCATGCCAGCCGCCATCTCCCTCACATACAGCGACCTCACACACACGCTCTCTCTCACACACGGCCGTTCACTTACTCACGCCGTTTCACTCGCAAAGGTGGTTCCACTCACACCGGCCTTTCACTCACACGCACCTTTTCACTCACGCACACCTTTTCACTCACGCACGCCCTTTCACTTGCACACGTGGTTCCACTCACACACGGTGCGCTGGGAAGCACGCATTTCGGCTCACTCGCAAACTTGCACACCATTTTACTCACACATGCGGGCGGTCCCTTTCACACAACGCCTCTCACCCACGCTATGCGCGCGTTTCAGCACACATTTCACCACACTTGTAAACACACATACAGGAACAATCACGCTGGGGATTTGTGCCACAAGGGGTTCCGGGGCCTTCACACCCCCCAAACAACACGTGCACCCGTTCGCAGCACTCGCCCACTCTACCTCGCAAAGCTCGAACGGACCCACCTGGTCGAGATCAGCTTCAAGGGAGCATAGCGTCTCCCTCCGTTCCTGAAGGAGGCTATCCGGCTGCTTGCACCGGGTCACGACACATTCCCCGAGCTCCCCCTCATCGTCCTCCACGAACTCCATGTGTGTGTGCTCGTCTTTCACCCCGTCTTTATTGTGTAGTCTCTCCTCTACTTTTTCTATCTCCCGAGTCTCTATACATTTTATTTCTGTTGTCTCTTCGTGTCTATTAGTTTCTTCCTGGATCTTCGTCTCGGTTTCCTCCTTCGTTCTATTTAATTCAGTCTCGACTCGGTCTATCTCCCGTGTCTCTGGCAATGCTTCTATTTCCTTCGTCGTCTCTGTTATTTACCCCCGTTTCCATTTTTATTTGTGTCTCCTTTATCAGGGTTTGCCCTAATTGTTCTTTCATCCGACGAGTGGTTCAAATTCAAGTCCTGCACCACTAACATTACTCCTTTGTGTGCTTGTACACCCATCCCACCTTATTATTGCGCGTGTCTACTTCCTGGCTCCTTTTGAGTTGTTCTTCCTCTCTGAGCTTTTTGAGTTGTTCGTTCTCTTTCCGGATTTTTTTCATCTCTGTGGACTCAAATTTTGCCCTCTCCTTGAGTTG
>JAXMNL010000243.1:0-10000 GCA_035128595.1 Eptatretus atami | reverse complement strand
CCTCCAAAGACAAGGGGGCAAGACAGGGCCTGTGGGCCAATTGCGGCACGGACCTGGAGGATGCGGCCAGGTTCGCGAGGACCGAGGGGGTCCTACCCGCTCCTCGTGACGAGCCGCAAATGTGGCTGCGCGGCGGTGCCCCGAATTCGTGTTCCTTCGTGGTTTCGTTGCACCCTTGGAGTGGGGGGAACGGGGCCCCCTTTGTGCACTCCTCAGCGCGTGGGAAAAGGGGGGATTGTGTGATTGCCCTGGGAGGAATGGCTGGCCTCCTGGTCCGCCGCGACGAGCGATCCCACCGCGACCTTAATGTCGCCGATCGCCGTCGTCCTGCCTCCGGAACCCGAGCTCCTTGGTCGGCCTTCTTCCCCCAATTCTCCTCAGCCGACTGCAGAAACCACCTTGATGCCGTCGCCACCCACTCGACTCCGCTCTCCAACCCGACTTGACTGCCAAAACTCTCTGCGCCCCTATCTCTTGCGGTGCGCTCGCGTTTTATAGGCCGGCAGGAGAACCCATATGCAAATTTTCCGGGATTTCAGGATGAGCTCGGGGTGGAGCACGCATCGCCCATTTGGACGGAGGTTTAAGTGGGCGGTGTTGGAACCTCCCCTGAATCCTAGAAATTTGCCATATTTCGAATTCCATTACAGACAGCGCCGGAGGCGGGCCAAAGCCGCCCCGCGGCTTGCTAATTGGTACGGATCAGAAGTGCGGCGTTTGTAGCATTCCTTGATCCGCGAATTTTCCCTCGGAAAGGCCGCTATTTGCACTCGCGACTCGGTAGCGCTATCGCTGAACGCAGCCCAGGACAAGCCCGACGCTCAGTGTTCACAGGTGGCTGCTTTGATGGTCCATCGGTGGCCGTATGGAATGGCATGATGCGATTGTGGGAGCGGTTGCTGACGCCGTAAAGGTCGTGGCTGTTAGGCCGTGTTGTTGTTGTCTGATGGTTGGAGCGTGGTTGCAGTGGTGACGATGGCGGCGGTGGTCGGTTGCGGTGTTGATGGGCGGTTGGACGTGGCTGGTTCAAAATAAAGAATAGAACAGAAAAACGGCTATCTCAAAGCGTCGCAGCCCGAATGCAATCACATAAATATCCACTTTAAGACAACGGGTTGTTACGCTGTGGAAATTCGCAAACATCATAAAGGTCCCATAGCGTGAGTATTTCTAAGTACATGTGTAGTTAGCCCAAACCATGTCTAGAAGGAATTAATGAGATTCAGTCCGCGCTGCGATACTTTGAGTTTAGGCGTTTTTCTGTTCTGCTTTAATTTTCGAACCAAACCACTCTTCAACGTCAACAACGCCAACCAAACAAACAACAACGCCAACCCCACGTTCAACGCACCAACAACAACGCTAACCCCCCCAACGGCCACCACTCTAACAACGCCAGCACCAGCCACCCTCACAACCACGCCACCATCTCAACCCACGCGGGATACCTACCACCAACGAACGCCATCCTCAGCGCGTCTACGTACGACGGTTCTTGCTGCGTTTTGAGGCCGCTCGAACGCGCTTCACCTCGGGCCCCCCCAAAAAACCCCCCCAGCCCCCCCACCCTAAACCACCACAACCAACCCAACCCCAACCCCACCACCCCAAAACAACCACACACCCACGAAAACCACACCCACCCACCCAACCCACAACCACCCAACCAAAACCACCAACCAACCCACACCAACCCGCCCACCAAACAAGACGCAGGTGGGAGGAAACGAGAGGAAACGCCCCCTTCTCGAAGCCCTCGAAGAAGGTTGAGCGAGAACGGGCGTGTGGCGCCTGTCGTATAAGAGGCTGGAGGCGGGCTGAGGCCTTCTCTTCTCTTCGTCGTCGATGCTTCTGCCTCTCTTCGACGTCGATGCTCGCTCTCTCTCTTCGTTGATTTGTCTTCTGCTTGAGCGTTCTTTCTGGCCCTGCTGGCTTCTCTGGTCGGCGCTCGCTCGTTCCTGCTGCCTCCGGGTTCGGCGTGTGCTCTCCCTGCTCGGTCGGTGCTCGCGTCCAAGCGTCAAAAAGAGGCCGGTACGGGCCAGGCGCGCCGCGAGAGGCCTTGCCGGCCTGCGCTCGAGTGGAGTCACGACCGCGGGACGGGCGCCAAGGGACAGCACCTAAGGGAAGTCGCGACTTCCATTTCTTTTGGGGTTTTGTCTCGTGAACGGTGTGTGTCGGCGCCAAGTCCGTCAAGGTAGAATTGTGTAACTGTCCGTGATGTCGCGTTAGTCGTAGTAGCTCTGCATTCTTTGTGTTTCTATTTGATGTATGTGCATTATTGAATACTGTTTGCTTTATGTGTGCTATTCGTTGTCGCGTTTAAAATAAATGCTTGCTCTGTTGAATTTCTTACCCCCGTGGTCGCTGCGTCCTTCCTTCGTTTGCGTCTCCCATCTTGTTTCACGTAAAGGGTTCTCGTGGGCGCGGCCCGCCCGATAATTATCTGAACGTCAAGGCCGACGATAACACCGCCTCGCGTTTATCCCGTTAGCCCGGAACGAGGCCGCTTAAGCGGATCGTGTCCGAAGTCGGCCTGTGGCGAGGTACAAATCCCTCGCGTAGGTTACCCGACGGGTACTTAGTATATCGACTTTCTGGCGATTCACCCCTATTCCGCGCCGGGGGTAGAATGCGGTACTGGGTTGTGGTGAGGCCGAAAGGTCCTCCACCGTGACTGGATCCCGGCGTTAGCCGGCAGGGTCACGACTGAATTTTCCGTCCGTGTGGGCGAGCTGGTCGCGATTCGAGTCACCTGGCCGATCGCACGCCGACCGGGCGGCGAATTCGCAACCACTGCGTGTACAGGAGTGTGATTTCTAATCCCTCCCGTCTTCCAAGCTAAATTTCACAGGGAATCGCGTCCAGGGGTGAGAGAGCGACCCCCGATTCCCTCTAAATTACGGAGCGAGGCTAAATTAACCCCTTACGTGGAATAATAAGATGGCTGTTCCAAGGCGATGCGCGGTGCCGGGGGCGTAGAAATGTATATGTGTAGTTAATGTAGGATCCATGCCGGGGATGGTACTACTTGTTTGTAATGTTGAATCACGAGGAAGCTACCCTTCATACTCGAGCACGGACTTTGCGGCAAAACTGGGTCGCATAATGCGGCGCCGATCGCACCTCAGCGCAGCACGGACGAGCGTCTATTTATGGCTCTGCGAAAATGGCGCTGCAAAATGTGCGCTACACGAGGCGAGCTGCTCCAACGGCCAACCGCTTCAAACCACTGGGCATGGCAGGTGAGGCAGTGCGGACATTGGCGGGGTTTGGGAAGAATTAAAGAAGATGGAGGACCGCAGCCAAAAAGAAAGCAGAAAAACACGAGCTGGAAGTAAAACAATTAGAGAAGGAACTATTGGGGGAAGTCAACACGGTTCGAAGAATTAAAGGGAAAAATAGGAAAATAGACCTAGACCCCATGAGTTGGAAACAAGCGGAGAGTGAGCTGAGGGAAAAAGCTTAGAAGAGCAAAAACGAAAAAACGATTTGGAAATAAAACAATTGAAGAGAGATAAGAAAACAGGCAATTCGGGAAAGAGAAAGCTAGAACGGAAAGATAGAAGCAGGAAAGGAATTGGCAGGAAAGTCCTAGAGGAGATATGGTAAGGGAAATGAACGAATTGTGAAGGGAAGGAAGGCAGAAGAGTAGATGAGGCCCAGAGAGGGAAAAATGGAAAAAAGTATATATATATATATAGTACAGGAACTTAAGACAAAGAGAAGGAATTACAAGATGAGCTGGGACGCTTGAAAAGGAATTAGAAAAGAAAGCTTCTGAGTTACAGAACACGAAAACAAAGAAAGAGGATTACAAGCCACGAATGAAGATGTTAAAAGAGGAAAGGAAGGACAGAGAATGAAAACTAAGGAGCCACACTGCAGCAGATTGAAAACAATTAGAAAGCCAAAGCCAAAAGTTTGAGTGTGCGGAGATCAGAAAAGGAATTGGAAAAGAAAGTTTCTGAGTTACAAAACGAGCTGAGGAGTTGAGAGAGGAAAGAACCAGAACGAGAGTAATGAAACGTTAAGGAACCACCACTGTACAAAATCGGAACAAGCTGAATCGAAGGCCAGATTACAGAATGAGGAACCAAGAAGAAGACAGTGAATCAGGAAATACCAAAGCAACAAGGAATGAGACAGGAGAAAGAAATCTGTCATCAGTTGAAAGAAATAATGAGACAGCAGCAACTGAAACACAAAAAGGAGATTAATCCAGAATGAAGCAACAACGAAACTGGAAGAAGGAAAGGACAGCAGGAGGAAAACAAGAAGTGGTATATGAGAGAACAGGAATTGAAAACACAGGAAGGGAAGAGCCCAATTGAGAGAAAGAAACGATGAGATTGAAAATGAACAAGAGCAGGGAGAAACTCTGGGAGAGAAACAAAAAACTATATGAGTTTGAAAATTAATGAACTCAAGGAGAGAATAAAATTGAAATCCAGAGAGATGGAAAAACTCCAGAAAGGAAACAGAAACTAATAGATGTATAGAGACCAGGGAGATAGAGAAAATAGAGGAGAGACTGCATTGATAATGACGGGGTTAAAGGAACAGAACACACACACACAGGAAGTAGTGGAGGATGATGGGGGTGAGCTCGCCGACTGGGTGAGAAACCCGGTGTGAGCAAGCTGGATGGCCGCCTCCAGGAAGAGAGGAGGGAGTATGCCCCTTGAGGCGATCACACCAGGTGGGTTCGTCGATGCAAGCGGAGTTGAAGGACGAAGTGCTGTGGATAGGTGCACGTGTAGCTTGGGGGTATAGATGGCCCCGGGAACCCTTGTGGGGACACGAATTCCCAGTGTGGTTTGTGCAGGGGTGTGTGTTTGCGAGTCGTGCGGAGAATGCGTGCTTTCGGCCACGCATGGGTGTGAGTGAGACACCCTGGGCAGGTGAGAGGTTGGGTGTGCAGTGAGAGGGTCCGTGTGAGTGAGGGAGACCGTGTGTGTGAGGTCCTGTTATGTGAGGGAGATGTCGTGTCGGCATGCGTAGCATGCAGCCGCGCTTCTCCCGGTGTGAATGTGCGAGTGTGATGGAGTGGAGTCTGTTGCGTCGTGACACGCAGGTGTGCGTGGGATGGAGCGACGATGACCGGCGGACAGAGGACAGAAGCCGGGTAGCGGCTGTTAGCTGTATTGGAACCGCCGCCGGGTTCACCAGCAGCGAGCGCGCGGTCCGTGCTGTGCAGCGCACGACGACCCCCACGTGCTCGCTTCGGAGATGAAGCCTCGCGTCGGAAACGCCAGCGGTGGATTTGCCGATCCCGCGGGACGCGACAAAGTATAGGCAGGTAGACGGATTTGGACCGGGATGGGTTCTCCACGCGAGCTTGTGTTTAAGCTCCAACGGGCAGAGCACATGTGTTCGCCGTGGGGAGCCCCTCGGAAGTGCGAGGTTTGTTTTTGGCGTGCGCAGGGGGTGACGTCATGGGCTGCACGTCGCGGGTTGGAATCCGGCAGGAGGGGTTATCCCTGCCGGCATTGCTACCGTCAAGAGAGGACGAGGTACACGTTGCAGCCTGCATGACGTCAGCGGCAAGCGTGCAAATGCGCGAGCTGCCGAGTTGCCCGCTGGTCCTGCGCATAATTGGAAATACAAAATTAACGGAGCAGGCCTCGCTTTCGGAGTGAACAGGATTCCCGGCGTAAGGGGTGAAGACCCCTTACCTGGGCAACAGGGATGGAACTAGTTAGGGGGAAGGGATTAGTTTAGTTAGACCGCTCCATGGAGGCAGGGGTTAAGTCCTCATGGGTGCGCCGTGGAATGGATTAGTTAGAGGGATTGTAGTTGCAGATTTAGGTTGGGAAATGATTTTTTAGAGATTTGGAGAAGTGACAGACTTTGGGTGTTGTTAGAGGGGGACGTAGCTTAGCTACGTTTAAGTTTTAAAAGGTAACGTGCTTGTAGTGTAAGGAACGACGTGGAAGAGCACGAAGTTAGTTAGGGGAGGTAGATAGAGGGGATGCACAGAGTCAGCGGTGGTGTGGTGTGAAGAGTTGCTGGTTGTGGAGCGGAAATGTTAACTTTTGGAGTGGAGTGAGTGCCAGCGGGTCTGAGTGTAGATGATTGGGAATGCATGGTGCGTATGCAGTGATTGCGGGGGAGGAGCTGACTCCCGCCCAAGGGACCCCGGGGTCAGTGTAAGAGAGTTAGTGGGGTTAGTTAAATTAACAAAAAATAGGATGGTCTTTTGTTTTGTTGGTGCGGAATGTAAGGCTCGATACCCATTGGAGGGTGCAGGAGCCTGGTTGACGGGCTGGGAAGCCGTGGCCTGCGAAAGGCTGAGTATCGCTGAGTGGTACCCCGGGCACCGGGCTAGTCGCCCGAGTTAGGCCAAGGGCCCATGGGGGGCCGGGTTAGTGTAGGTAGTGGGCACAGCGTGCGCCCGCTTGGTGCGGGGGCCCGGAGCGCCGTTAGCCACCAGTGGCAGTGTCGTGGGCACGGGTGACCCTCGGAAAGGGGCCCGGGGGACCGCCAGCCTGCCACGCTGTGCGTTTCAGGGGAGTTGCCATGGGGGCACTCCCCGGGTTTTAGGAGCTGTTAGGCTCGGGAAGGCAGTGATGCCCGGGGTGCCAATTGTTTGGAAGAATCGGCAAGAGGATCGTGCCTGCCAGGGGGAGCCACGGCGTCCAGCCACCGAAACCGTGCGAGGGCACGGCGAGGGCAAAATTGGAGGCGAGAGCCCGAAATGTTGAGGACACCAACACAGGCACGCGGGAATCTGGGTTGTTAGAACCAATAGTGTGAAGCGAGAGGCGCTTTTGAAAGCCCCGGGCGTAGTTTAAAGGTTAACGGTTAGGTAGATTAAGGAAGTTACCCCTCCGCACCATCCATCCCTTCGCTCTCGTTGTGGCCGCTGGACCCACTTTGGGTAGATCGCTGAAGTCTGGGGAGGCCATCTTGAGGCTTCGTTGGGCCTCGACACAGGACGCCCAGCTCCTCCTTATTCCCCTCTGGTAAGGGAACGTAGGGTTGGGAGTAGGCTAGAGAACGAGAATGGTAGCCGAACAGACGACAGTAAAGGGGGTTAGGGGACGAATTATGGTGGGAAGTAGGGAAGTAAAAAATAAAAACAACAAAAAAAAATTATAGTTTGGGGCTAAATTGGTTTTTTGACAAATTTAAGGGGGTGGCGGTATGGACCAGTGACAGGCAAAGGCGATAGTGGGAGGGAGACCGAGGGTAGCGTCCAGAAAAGCCGCCCCTTCTGCGAGCGCCAGCCACCACCGTACCTCCCTCCACCAACTTGCACTTGCACCGGCAAGAGGCCGGCCAACTTCATCCGGCAGCTGTTTTTGTTTTGCTGCTAAAAGGCCTGTGCCGGCCGGATCGTCCGACGGCTGTTTTTTTTCTGCAAGCCGCTGTGCCGGGGGGGGCCCCCAAACCCCCCCCCTTTTCGTTGCCCGGCTGTGTTTTGCCTGCAACGCCTTTTCTGCAGGCTTGTTGCCTCTCACCTCTGGCTTTTGCCATGCCCACTGCCCACGATCTGCAGTGCCTGTTCAATTTTGCTTTACCCCCCTGTTCATTCCATGGCGCCAGGATCCCAAGCAACAGTTATTGCAAGCTGCAGGAACTGTCCTGTTGCAGCTGCAACACGGAGCCTGCAGTGCGGCCCCGTCACCGTTCTCTTTATGACTCTCTTCTTGTTCCCTGCAGGAGTCATTGATCCTGGCGCCAATGGAGAGTGTAAATTATAAGCGTATAAGGCTAAGTTGTGTAATTGTTTGTATTGTACAATATGAGTGCGCCCCCCGGCATGTACGTACCTTAAGCGCAGGCAATTTAGTTAAGTCGTTCCGTATGGAAGTGAGTTTGTTTAGTTAGTTACTCAGGCCCTCAGCGTTATTTATTTTGCGGGGACACGAATACCATGAAGGTCGCACTCAGGGATCCGTAGTAAAACGTACTAGGGGAGAAACTAACACATGATGGCACGGACGATAATTTGACGATCGGGACGAGTCTGGTAAAAGGGGAGGGGGGCTAGTGTTACGGCTGTGGAAATTCGCAAACATCAAAAGCGTTCCCATAGGTGAGGTATTTCTGAAGTACATGTGTTAGTTAGCCCGAAAACCCATTGTCTAGAGCGGAATTAATGAGATTCAGTTCGGGCTGCGTACTTTGCAGTTAGGCGTTTTCTGTTTCTTGCTTTATTTTCGAACCAACACTCTTTCAACGTAACAACAACGCCAAAACCAAACAACAACAACGCCAACCCCACTTCAACGCCAACAACAACAACGCCTACACACGCCACCACTCTAACAACGCCATTTCACCACCACCTACACAACCACGCCACCATCTCAACCACGCTACCTAACCAAACGAACGCCATCCTCAGCGGTTCTAACGTACGACGGTTTGCGGCGTTGAAGCCGTCCGAACGCTTTCGCCTCGCCCCCACAAGACGCAGGTGGGGGGAACGGAAAGAGGAACGCCCCCCTTCTCGAAAGGCGCCTCGAAGGAAGGTGGAGCCGAGAACGGGCGCTGGCGCCGGGCGCTATTAAGAGGCGGAAGGCGGCTGAGGCTTCTCTTCCTCTTCGTCGTCGATGCCTTCTGCCTCTCTTCGACGTCGATGCTTCTGCTCTTCTCTTCTTCGTTGCCATTGTCTTCTGCTTGGAGGTTCTTTCTGCCCTGCTGGCTTCTCATGCGTTCGGCGCTCGCTCGCCTGCTTCGCTCCGGTTTCGGCGTGTGGCTCTCCCTGTCGGTCGGATAGCCGGTTCCAACGGCGTCGAAGAGGCCGCGTACGGGCAGGCGCGCCGGAGAGGCCTTGCCGGCGCGCTCGAGGGGAGTCACGGACCGCGGACGCGGCGCCAAGGACAGCACCTAAGGGAAGTCCGCCGACTTCCCATTTCTTTTGTTTGTGGTGAACGTGTTTGTGTCGGGCGCCAACGTCCGTCAAGTCAGAATTGTGTTAAGTGGTACCGTGCTGTCGCGTTAGTCGTAGTAGCTTCTGCTTCTTTTGTTTTCTATTTGATGTATGCTGCATATTGGAATACTGTTTGCCTTTATGTGATGCTATTCCGTTGTCGCGTTGCTAAAATAAATGCTTGATCTGTTGAATTCTTCCCCCGTGTCGCTCTGCGTCTTCCTTCGTGCGGTCTCCATCATTGTTTCACGTAAAGGGTTCGTCGTGGCACGGGCGCCGCAAATTAATCTGATACCGTCAAGGCCGACGATAAACACCGCTCGGTTATCCCGTTAAGCCCGGAACGAGCCGCTTAAGCGGATCGTGTCCGAAGTCGGGCCTGTGGCGAGGTTACAATTCCCTCGGGTAGGTTACCCCGCGCCGGGTTACTTAGGAATCACTTTCGGCGATTCACCCTATTTCCGCGCGGCGGGAGAATGCGGACCGGGTTGTGGTGAGGCCGGAAAGTCCACCCCGTGACTGGATCGGCGTTTACCTGGAGGGGTCACGACTGAATTGTCCGTCCGGTGCGCGCGAGGCGGTGCGATTCGAGTCACGTGACCGATCGCACGCCGACAAGGGCTGCGATATCGCAACAAATTATATATAGTTGTAGTAGATCGTAGAAAAATCGCTGCAAATTATGATAACAAGCATCAAATTTGCGCGTTTCTGTCTGCAGGCTTTCTGATTCAAATCTGCCTGATGCGCCATTGAAAATCCAAAATTTGAAGAAAAAAAAAATTCAAAAAAAATTTAAAGTCACAGGCTGGCTGAATTCTTGAAGCACAAGTGAAACATCCCAGACAGAAAAACCCAAGGGACATGCAGTCATCATTGATGGCTCAGCACTTATCAATGCCCTACCTCCACACACTCTCAAAAATATTTGATGACTATGCTAAAGAAGACATCAATCCTAAAGGTAGGAATACCTATGTGTGCCAGGTACGAGAGGGTGGACGTCAGTGTTTGATGTGCGACCAAGAAGTCAAGTTCTGAAGTCCGAACTGGCCCAAGTCGAAACGGGGACAAGGATCAGAAGAAGAAGTGACAGGAACAGTAAGACCCCAACTCTCC
>JAXMNL010000242.1:57352-74408 GCA_035128595.1 Eptatretus atami | reverse complement strand
GGAGATCCGGATCTGGATCCGACTACTAGAATTTTTTAAGTGATTCTTCACCATTGAGAGGACCAAAAATTATATACTGAAAAAGTTGTGGACAGATTCGTACGAAACTTGGCAGACACAATAGATATGTGACAAGGAAGAAATGCTTCCATTTTGGTGAAGATCGAAGATCCGAAATTTAAAAGTGTTCTTTCACCATTGCAGAGATGGGGCCAAAACGAATATTAGCATGATATTTTAAAACGTTGTGGACCAGGTTATGACACAAACTTAAGTAGACTGTGTCGGATCGGTGACAAGAACAAGCCCAATTTGATTTGTTCAGGTCCTGATACATGTACCGTGCCTATCAGTGTGGATACAAGTAAGTATAAGAGGTCGTGCAAATCTACTGAGTGGCGTTCTACGTTTCCGTCCCTCCATCATCATCATCCTGCACACTTCAGAAGTCATTACACAGCGCCGCTGCGACTTTGGTGCCGCATTTTTGTTGTGTTAGCAGCGTGAATTGTAAAAATGGATTAAAACTTCAAATTTCTTTGTTCATCAATCTCCCACAAAATACCTCCCATGATACACATAGGTTGGATTAAAAATGGGTTTCAGAATTTTTTACAAATTAATTCAAAATTTGAAAAGCTGGAAATGTCTTGAGTCAATAATGATTGAACCCTTTGCTATGACGGCTCCCAAATTGGAGCCACTGCCAGTCAAGCTTCCTTGATATCTCTTGAAATGGTCTCCACACTTGAATTGAGTCGCCACCTGTGGTCAAATCAATTCGACTGGACAATGATCTTATAGAAACACACTTTCTGTATGAGGACCGGATGCACAGTTGACGGTGGCAATGTCAGAGCAGAAACTCTCCTGCTGCAAGTCCAAGAAACTGTCATAGAATCCGGAGACTAGAATTGTGAAGGAGGCATAGACGCTGTTGAAGGGTAATACAACAATTTTCTTGAGTGTTGGACCATTCAGAGCGACAGTTGAGCTCCATCATTAGGAAATGAAAAGAATTGTGGACACAACCAGACTCTTCCTAAGAGTGTGGCTGTCCCTGACCAAACATGCAACAACTGGCAAGAAGGACCTTGGTCAGGGAGGTGCTAAGGAAACCCAATGACCACATCTGACAGAACGACAGAGTTCGCTGTGGCTGAGATGGGAGAGACCTGCGCAAGAAGGGACAACAGTCTCGGCAGCACTTGTCAGAAAATCTCTGTTTTACCCGGGATCCCGAGTGGCCAAAAGACAGAAGGACTCTGAGCGAACAAAAAGGGCACATGACAGCACACCTGGAGTTTGCAAAAAGGTCGGCATGAAAGACTCTGAGAGCATGAGAACAAAAGACTGTAGTCTGATGGAGACGCAAAATTGCAAAACTCTTTTGGTCTGAAATGCAAAAGCGCTAACGCGTCTGGAGGAAACCGCGTAAAAGCTAATGACCAAACGAACAACCGTGAAGCATGTGGTGACAGCATCATGCTATGCTTTGGATGGCTTTTCAGTGGCAAGGACTGGGAGACTCGTTAGGATACGAGGTGAACAATGAAAATGGAGCCAAATACAGGCAAATCCTTGGGGAGCAGACGCTTGCTTCAGAAGTGGCAAAATAGTGCGTAGACCAAGTCGGGAGATTTTTTTCATCCAACAGGACAGTGACCCCAGGATTGCAGCCAAGGCACATTAGAACTGAATGAAAACAAGAATGTGAACTGTTCTTGAGTGGCCCACCAAGCCAGACATAAATCCGTTGAGACTCTGTGCGAGACTGAAGAATTGGCTGTTCCACAATGATCTCCTTATCCAACTTGACAGACGCTTCGAGCAAACGTGCAAGGAAGAAGGAAGAACCAATCCCCGAAATTCCCAGATGTGTAAGCTGATGCCGACATAGCAAGAAGTCGAAGCTGCAGATCGCTGCCACGAAGGCGCTTCAACAACAGTCATTCCGACTCCACGCTGGTTTACACTTATTGACGTGAATTTCTCTTGTTTGCGATTACATTTCAAATTTCTGAAAAACATAGTTTCTCATTCGTCATTTTGGGGTATTGTCGTTTGTGGGTAGATTGGGCGACCATAGAAAATTGTTAACATTGTCAAGTCCAGTTTTAAGATTCATGGGTTGAACACATGACAAGAATGTGACAAAAGTGGAGGTGTGTGAATCACCTTTCTGAAGCATTGGTCTCTGAGCCTCAAGCATCTCTGCTTAAAGATTAGAGACAACTAAAATCTACTGTAGATAGGAAAGTTTAAGCAGGTCAGGGGGCTTGTGAGCTCGCAATGGGTTCGTCGTCTCTCGTGGTGAGGAGATCAGTCCTACTCCGTGCCCCTCACCCTGCCCACGAGGTGGGTTTCTGATCATTGTTTGTGAAAATCGGTGTTTTGTTTGTCAGGAGTGCAATGCCGAAGCAGATGTGATCAACCAACGACGAACTCTGTGTTTGATCATTACGAGAAGGCTTGTGTGATAAGAGTGAACCTGGAAACTGCTGGCGCGATTACAAGTCAGAGGTCTGGTAAAAGGGCAAATCTGACCTTAACGGACGGCCAATAGCAACCAACGGATACGAGATGGTGTCAATGAACGAAGAGTGATCACCCACTGATGATTTTTACATCATTAAATGCAAAAGTTACGGTTAAAAATAGTCCACGAAGTTCACCCCTTCACATCTTTAAATATAGTATTGAACATGAATTTGGCCCCTTAAATAAGGTTGGTAAACAGGACGAGCTATAAACTCCCAATCCTGGTGAATAGGCACCAGGAAGGTGTGCATCAGTGAGCATACCTTCCTCTGAAAGTCAAGGTAATTCGCGGGTTGTCTTCCTCATCCAGTGATTCCTCGAGTCGTTAAAGATGCCACTGGGCAGTCCTTCATGAACAGGCCATTGTGTGCGGTGCAGAGGCCCATCATCACAAGTAAATCTTCATCTGATTTTGTTTAAACGAGATTAAAGAGGAAGATCGATATGATGAATGAAGTGATGAGGTCATAAAATGATGTCCATAGCATGTACAAGAGGGACGGGAAACATGTCATGGATGGGATTTCCAATTGCCACCAAATTCAAATTTCCGCTCGCTCAGATCAGTCGTGACATTCACTAAATCAATTGGAGTTCCCTGGTTAGTACACAGCACTGGGATCAAGCATGGGAAATCTAAAGTTTCTCGGTACGGAGTGAACGCACGACCTGTGGGTCTGCTGACCTTCCTTTATATTCTCGGGTGAACTGACCATGGACCCTGCGGTTCTTTCCGGAGAATCCTCCCGGAGCCGACCACTGTATCTCTCAGTCGGAGCTGTGTTATGGATCCCGGGGGTGTTCTCTTCTGTAGATCTTCGGGTCATTATATCCTTTCTCTTCTCCAACGGTCCTGATTCCGATAATTCAACTTTGGTTTCCAGACCGGTCAATCTCTAATATCCTGGATATGCTGCTTCTGCCCGTCTTCTCCAGGTGCAATGTGAAGGTTGACCAACCGACTGCGTGGCGTTGATAGGGAGACCTGCTACGAGATGAGGGATGGGGTTGTTAAATTGAGGTTTGGTGAAAGCGGATTGTTGGTTGGTACATTGAGTAAGGGTGAAAGTGTGGTATTGAAGAAGGGGAAGATTCAACACCTGTGCGGATACACAGACAACTGCTCACACTTCGAAACCATTGTCTCCTCAATGACCCCCGGACACAGGTTGCAGGATTCTGTATCGTCCAATCAAAACTTAATTGATAATATAATATCTTCATGTCTGGTGGGACCCTCGGTGTATCTGGATGGCTCTCCCGTCTCGGGGTACATTTCACCAATACCGTAATACCTTATTTATTCACAACATTGTCTCATTTTTGTGACCTCGGTACCTTCTGGAATAAGAGCGATGACGATGGCTTGCCGGCGTAGATTATTCTCATGCAACATTCCAAATTGAGGAATTTCTCCAACGAGGACTACACTCCGGACGTGCGGCAAAACGTTTCGCCTCGTCCTGGCCGGCAGGGAATGTGAAGGGGGAATGTAGCTTTTGATAAATTATTTAATTACTGCCCACCATCCTTTGGTTGGTTTGCAGCGTGACCTGACGCGGCGGCGTCTTCCTTTACTCCTAGTTTCCATACCAAACGGTTCTTCGTCCCCACGGATGCATGCTAACAGGGGTAAGTGTGCGGATGAACCCCGGGTGCATAGGTCTCAGCAATGCTTGATGTCGGCCAAGCAGATGAATCGCATGCATCTCGGGTTTTAGCACTCCCCATCGCCCAGCACGTAACTGTCAAACCTCTTCGCCCACTCTTCTCCGTGAACTTGGGTACCTTTGAAGAGGTCCGAGAGCGTCCCGTATCGATGCAGACCATAACCTGGTTGGCATGCCAAACCCGAGGAGAAGCGGTGGCCTCCAAGGAGCACCAATGCACCGGTACAATGGAAAGCTTGCGGAACCACGCCGCGTCGTGGTGGTTTCCCACTTTTGCAGGCCCTGTTTATCCCCCTTGGTTTCGCCACTGTGTGCATGGTAAACAATAGGGGAATGTTTTCATGGTACTGTTGCGAATTCGCGCCCTGGTGCCGGCGTGCGAATCGGGCCAAGGTGACCGAATGCGACCAGGGCGCTGCAGCCCACGCGGACCGGACAATTCAGTCGTGACCCTCCAGGCTTAACGCCGGGATCCAGTCACGGGTGACCTTTTGGCCTCACCAACAAACCCAGTTCCGCATCTCTACCCGCGGCGGAATAGGTCAATCAGCGCGAAGGTACGATATAACTAAATACGCGCGCACGGGTAACCTACCGCAGGCGTTGTACTTCGGCCACAGGCCGACTTCGGATACGGGCCGCTTAAGCGACCCGTTCCCATGCTAACGGGATAACCGAGGGCGGTGTTATCGTTGGCCTTGACGGTTCAGATTAATGTTATCGGGGCGTGCTCGCGCCACTAGGACCCTTACGTGAAACAAATGGAGACGCCAACGAAGGAAGGATACGCAGCGACACGGGGAAGATTCAACAACACATTTTTAATTTACAACAACGACAACGGAATAGCACAACATAACAAACAGTAGAAATGCACATATATCAAATAGAAAACAAAGAAGCAGAGCTACTACCGAATAAACGCGACACACGGACCACTTAAAACAATACTGGACCTTGCACGGACTTGGCGCGACAGGTGCACACACGGTTCCACACAAAACCCCAAAAGAAATGGAAGTCGACTCCCGCGGTGTTGAGTCCTCCGGCGACGCGTCCTTGCCGTGACTCCCCGCTCGAGCGTGGTCGGCGAGCTCGTCCGGCGCGCACTCGCGCGCTACCCGGCCTCGTCGACGCCTTGGACCGAGCAAACCCGACGACAGGGAGAGCTCACGCCGAACCCGGGAGCCAAGCAGACGAGCGGCGCCGAACCAAGAGAAATCAACGAACGGCCCGGAGAGAGCAGAAGTCATCGACGACGAAGAGGAGAGCTCAGGCCTCAGCCGCCTCCGCGTCTTAATAACGCACCGCGCCCGCCCGTTCTCGCTCCACCCTCCTTCGAGCGCTTCGAGAAGGGGGCGTTCCCTCTGTTCCCTGCCCACCTGCGTCTTGTGGGGGGCGAGGCGAAGCCGTTCGGAAGGCGAGGTCGGCCTTCAGCGCGCAAACCGTCGTTCGTAAGACCGCTGAGATGGCGTTCGGTGTGCCTGTGGGTAGCGTGGTTGAGATGGTGGCGTGGGTTGCTGAGGGTGGCGTGCGGCGTTGTTAAGTGGTGGCGTGGTTAGCGTTGTTGTTGTTGGTTGGCGTGGTGTTGACGTTGAAGTTGGTTGGTTTCGAAAATAAAAGCAGAACAGAAAACGCCTAACCTCAAAAGGGATTCGCAGCCGAATGAATGCACATTAATTCCCATCTAGACAATGGGTTTTTGGGCTAACTACAACATGTACTGTAAGAACTATTTCTCGAAACCTACGGGACCTGGATGGTCAATGCGAATTTCCACAGCCTACACTACCCCTCCCTATTACAGACTCGTCCGAGTCGTTCAAAATTATCGGTGTGCCATCATGTGTAGGTTCCGCCCTGAGTACGTTTTACCTACGGATCCCTGAGTGCGACATTCATGGTATTCGTGTCCCCAAAATAAATAACCTGAGGGCCTGAGTAAACCTACTAAACAACTCACGTCCACGGACGACTTAAAATAAAATTGCCGGCGCTAACAGCATACATGCCGGGGGCGCACTCATATTTACAATACAAACTTAACACCTTAACTTTACAAATTTACACGAAACGCATGGCCCAGGATCAAATGGACTCTGCCGGAAAAAGTAAGAGTCAACAGAAAACCCGGTGCACAGCGGGCCGCCACTAGCAGGCCCGTGTTGCAGCTGCCAACAGGACAGTTCTGCAGCTTGCCAAACTGTTGCTTTTGCCGGATCCTGGCGCAACATGGAATGTGAACAAGGGGGGGGCAAAGCAAAATTGAACGGGGCTGTTGGTGAACAGGGGCGGTGGGCATGACATGGCAAGGTAAAGGCAACATAGCCTGGCAGAAAGGGCCGTTGCAGCAAACACAGCCGGCAGACGAACTGGCCGGCACAGGCCTTGCAGTAAAAAGCCGTCGGACGATCCGCCGGCACAGGCCTTGCAGCAAAACACAGCAGACGAATCCGGTCCGGCACAGGCCTCGGCAGAAAACAACCAGCAGATGAAGGTTGGCCGGCACAGGCCCAGGCAGCACAGCCGCGACGATCCGACCGCACAGGCCTTGCAGAACACACAGCCGATGAAGGTTGGCGCAGCCTTGCCTTGCAGTGGAGGTTGGTGAGGGAGTGCGGTGGGTGTTGGCCACACAGAAGGTGGACTCGGACCACCCTACCTGTCTCCTCCACCTATTCGCCTTTGACTGTCACTGCCATACCCACCCTCTTAATTTTGCAAACCCAATTTAAGGCCCCCAACCTATTATTTTTTTTTTTTGTTTGTTTTTAATTTTCCACCCTCTCTCCCCTCACTATAATCGTCCCTAACCCCCCTTTATCGGTCCTTGTTCGGCTTAACCTATTCTGGTCACCTAGACTTCTCCGCAACCCCTACCGTGTCCCTTCCCGGAGGGGAATAAGGAGGGCTAGCGTCCTGTGTCGAGGCCCAACGAAGCCTCAGGATGGCCTGCCACCAGATTCACGATCTAAACCAAAGTGGGTCGCGGCCCACAACGAGAGCGAAGGGATGGATGGTGCGGGAGGGGTACAGCTTCCGTATCTACCTAACCGTAACCTTTAAAACTACCGCCGGGGCTTTCAACAGCGCCTCTCGCATTAATCTATTGGATTCTAAAAACCCAGATTGTCCCCGTCGCCTGTGTTGGTGTCACTCAAATTTCGGCGCTGCGCCCTCTAATTTTTCCCTCGTGGCCCTTGCAGCGGTTTCGTGGCTGGGACGGCGTGGCTCCCTTTGGCAGGCACGACCCTCTGCCGAATTCCAACAATGGCACCCCGTCCCGGGCACTAACACCTGTCCCATTCCGAGCCTACCAGCTCCCTAAACAACCGGGGGAGTGCCCCCATGGCAACTCACTGAAACGCACCAGTGGCAGGCTGGCGCCCCCGGGCAACCCTTTCGAGGGGTCACCCTGTTCGCCCACGACACTGCCTCACGCGGGAGCTGTGTAGATCCGTGTCAACTGGCGGCTGTCCGGGCGCCCTCGCACCAAGCGGACGACGCGTGCCCACTTTGACTAGCTAACCCGGCCCCCCCATGGGCCCTTGGCCTACCACGGCCCGACTAGCCCGGTGCCCGGGTACCCCACTCAGCGATACTTCACCGTTCGGCAGCCCGCTCCAGCCCGTCAACAGGCTCCTGCGCACCCCCTCCAATAGGTTCGAGCACTACACTCCCACAAGCAGCAAAAACGACCGTCCATGTTTGTCAATTTTAACTAACCCACCTATACTCACATCTACACTGACCCGGGGTCCCTTGGGCGGGAGTTCACCTCCTGCACCCAATACACTCGATCGGCACCGAAATGCATGTCCACATTCGCTCCAACTCACACAGACGCCCTGGCATCAACCGCACTCTAACATGTCTCCACACAACTTTCACGCACACACACGCTGAAGTGCCTGCCATCCGTTCTAACTACTCCCCTAACTACTCGTGCTCCACGTCGTCCTTGACCTACAGCACGTTCCTTTAACACTACGTACGCAAACTCGTCCCGCGGCTGGACAGGCATCACAGTGCTGTCACTGTCTCCAAATCATCCCTCCATTTTCAACGCTAAAATCTAACTAAAATCCCTCTAAGCCTATTCCATTTCCAACGGGCCCCCATGAGGACTTACCCCTCCGCCATTGGAGCCGTCTAAACTAAATCTAACGCCTTCCGCCCTTAACTAGTTTCATCCTGTGGCCAGGCAGAGGGGGTCTTTCACCCGCTTACCCCGGGAATGCCTGGTTCCACCACCGCCGAATAGCGAGCTGCTTTCGGTTAAATTTCGTATTGCAAAATACGCGCAGCACCGAGCGCAGGCAAGCGCACACGCGTCGCGCAACGCTTTGCACTTGCCCGGTGACGTCATGCAGGGCTGCACCGTGCAGCGCCTCGTCCCTCTTTGACGGTACCATCCGGCAGGGATTCACACCTCGCTGCCGGATTCCACCTAACGTGCAGCCATGACGTCACGCCTGCGCAGCACCCCAAAAGCAAACCTCGCACTCCGAGGGGCTCCCGCGATACACATGTGCCTGGCCCGTTGGTAGTTCAACACAAGGGTCTCGCGTGGAGAAGCCCATGTTCCGGTCCAAATCCGTAGCCTGCCTAAACTTTGTCCGTCCGCGGGATGGTGCAAAGTTCACGCTGGCGTTTCCGGACTTGTCGCCGGGGCTGTCACTCCGCGAAGCGAGCAGTGGGGGTCTCGTGCGTGCAACAGCACGGGACGGCGCTGCGGATTCGCTGCTGGGTGACACCCGGCGCAGGTCCCCGACAAGCTACGGCGCGCTACCCGGCTTCTGTCGCCTCTGTCGCCGTCGTTCTCCGTGTCCACCACGCACACCTGCGTGTACGACCGCAGCATACTGCATTCCAACACACTCACACCGGGAGATCGCGGCTGGCGTGCTCGCGGCATGCCGACCGACATCTCCTCACATACAGAGACCTCACACACGGTCTCCCTCACACGGTACCCCTCACTCACACCCACACTTCCACTTGCACAGGGGTCTCACTCACAACCATGCGTGCTGGAAAGCACGATCTCCGCACACTCGGCAAACACACACCCCTGACACCACACTGGGGGATTCGTGTCCCCACAAAGGGGTTTCCGCGGGCCTCTGTACCCCAAGCTACCGTTGCAACCTATCCACAGCACTCGTCCCTTCAACTCCGCTTGGCCACGACGAACGCCAACCTGGTCGTGATTCCGTCACGGGGGCATACTCCCTCCCCGTTCCTGGAGGCGGACCCATCCAGCTGCCCACGACCGGGTCTCTACCGCAGTCCGCGAGCTCACCCCCATTATCCTCCACTTTCTGTGTGTGGTGTGTTTTCCTGTTCTTTTAAAACCCCGTCATTATCATGCAGTCTCTCCTCTATTTTCTCTACCTCCCGCGTCTCATATACATTTAATTAGCTCTGCTTCTTTCTGGCGTCTTTTCCCTTATCTTTACGTAGGTCCAACCTTTGCTTTCTCCTTAAGTGCGCTCGCCGTCCTGTCCCTCTGTCTTTCACTCCTTGCTCTTTCAGGAATCTCCGCGTACCTCCATCCTTGCGTTTCCGCGTTTAATTGTTCATTGTTCTCTCCCTCCAAAATTCCTTTCACCTCGTGTCTTATACATTTATTAGTTTCTGTTTCTTTCTGGAGTTTTTCCATTTCTCTGGACTTAATTTCATTCTCTCCGCTTCAGTTCATTAAATTTTCAAACTCGTAATAGTTTTTGTTTTCTCTCACAAGTTTCATCCTGCTCCTCATTTTCCCAATCCTCATCGTTTCCTCATTGGCTCATTTCCTTCCTGTGTTTCAATTCGGCTGTTCTTTGTCTATCCCTGTACTCCCAGCCTCTGCCTTTTCTTTCAATTGTCAACCTCAGCTTCATGTTCTTTTTGGTTTTCTATCCCACTTGTTCTCTCGTTCTTCCTCTCCCAATCTGTTGTGTCCTTCAATCTCCTCAATTTCTGCCTTCCTGCTTCATTCGTTTGCTCTTCAACTTCTCGTATTTCCAACCTATTTTTTTGCCTTTTGTCGATCAGTTTTCAAAATTCATGTCTTTCAGTTTTTATTCGCACTGTCTTTCTTGTTCCTCATTCTGTAATCTCGTCATTTCTTTCAACTGACAGATTTCTTTCTTCCTGTCTCATTCCCTTGTTCTTCCGCAGTATACATCTTTCCTTGTTCCTCATTCTGCAATCTCGTGGTTTCCTTCCATTGATCGATTTCCTTCTTCTGTCTCATTCGTTCTTCCATCATTACTCTTTCTTGCATCTCATTCTTTAATCTGGCCATTCGCTTCCAGCTGTTGGATTCTGTACAGGCCGTGGTTTCCTTAACGTTTCATTCTCCGTTCTCGTTCTTTCTCTCTGCAACATCCTCAGCTCGTTTTGTAATCTCAGAAGCTTTCTTTTTCCCAATCTCCTTTCTCATCTCGACACTGCCAACTTTGGCTTTGGCTTCTAATTGTTCAATCTGCTCAGTGGTGGTCCTTAACGTTTCATTCTCCGTTCTTCGTTCTTTCCCTCTCTCACATCCCTCAACATCGTTTGTAATTCCGTCCTCTTCGTTCTGGTGTTTCTGTAACTCAGTTTCCTTCTCCAATTCTTTTCTCATCTCCGCACCTCGACCTTGCTTTGTTCTAACTGTTCTTCATCTTGCCCTTGTTGTTTGTCTAGGTCGTCTTCCCAGTTCTCTGTCTCCGTTGTTTTACCGTTCGGCAGTCCCAGCTTATCAACTCTCTTCGTATGTCTTTGAAGTCTTTTCTCAACACTTCCACTATTTTTTATTTCCTTCGTGCACGTCTCCGTCACCCATTAATTTTTCCCTCTGTCACCGTCACTCCAGCAGGGCTTCTTCGCCCAAACAACGTCTCCCGAATTATTTTTTTTCTCACGCGCTTCACCGCGGGGCCTGACAACCTTGCATCCCCCCTCCCAGCTCGTGTCGCGTCCCTACACGTGGCGTCCGCCACGTTTACGACACTTTTCGCTGTTGTTGTGCCGTTCCAATGCCCGACTGCAAGGCTTCGGCCCATTTGCCTGCGTTTCACCCCGCATGTTCTTTATTTCCTTCCTTCATTTCGTTTTTGTTTGTTTCCATTTTGAGTGGCGTTTCCATCCATTTTTTCGTTCAATTCGTTATTCATTCCATCCATTTTTTCGTTCAATTCGTTATCATTCCTTCATTTTTGTTTGGTGTGTTGTTTCCATCTTGTCTGTTCACTCCTTTTATTGTCGAGTTTTCATTTCGTTTTTTCATTTCGCGTCATTTGCTGCTTCATTCCGCTTATTGCCTGCAAAATCATGTTTACCTGGCCCACGTTAAGTGGGTCCGCGGCAATCGCTTCACCCTCAGGGCGGCGGGTCGCCGGCGACCCTGGGGCAGGACTTTGACGGAGGCGGGGTGGGGGGGTGTCATACAGCGGCGGCCTCTGCCGGCCGTGCCCATGTCGGGCCCTGGGTTCAGTTGGGGGGAATTGTTCCTGCTCCATTAAGATTTCCTGCATGGAGGTCTCATCCACTGGACCTGGATTCTACATCACTACACTATACATCTCTACTACCCCCAGGTCCCGCTCGCGCTTGATAGAACGCCATCTTATTCCACGTAAGGGGTTAATTTAATCGCTCAGTAAAATTTAGAGGGAAATCGGGGTCGCTTCCCCTCACCCTGGACGCGATTCCCTGTGAATTTTAGCTGAGACGGGAGGGGATTAGAATCCCCACTCCTGACACCAGTGTTGCGAATTCGCGCCGCGTCGGCGTGGCGATCGGGCCACGTGACCGAATCGCGACGCCTCGCCCACCGGACGACAAGTTCAGTCGTGACCCTCCGCTAACGCCGGAATAAGTCACGGGTGGAACGCTTTTGGGCCTCACCACAACCCAGTCGCAATTCTACCCGCGCGGAATAGGTCAATCGCCGAAGTCGATAATACCTAAATACCCGCACGGGTAACGCTACCGAGGGGTTGTACCTCGCCCACGGCCGACTTTTCGGATACGGGCCGCTTAAGCGACGCCGTTTCCATGCTAACGGGAATAACCGAGCGGTGTTATCGTCGGCCTTGGACGGTTCAGATTGAATTTACGGGCGTCTCGCGCCCACTCAAACCCTTATACGGAAACAGATGAGAACCCAAACGAAGCGAAGGGACGTCCAGCGACACGGGGGAAAGAATTCCAACAAAGCACATTTTTATTTACAACACGACAACGAATAGCACACATAAAGCAAGACAGTAGAAATGCACATATATCAAATAGAAAACAAAAGGGAAGCAAGTACTACCGAATAACGCGAAACACGGACCACTTAAAACAATACTACTTCACTCGGAACTTGGCGCCGAACAGCACACGTTCACGACAAAACGCCCAAAAAGAAATGGAAGTCGACTCCCTGCGGTGTTGAGTCCTCGGCCGACCAGTCCTCATGCCGTGACTCCGCGTCGAGCGTGGTCGGCGAGGCCTCTCCGGCGCGCCTTCGCGCCTACCGGCCTATTCGACCGCCTTGACAGAGCACCGACGACAGGGAGAGCTCACGCCGAACGCCGGAGCAGCAGGAGAGCGGCGCCGAACCAGAGAAAATCAACGAACCCGGAAGAGAGCAGAAGGCATCGACGACGAAGAGGGAAGAGCTCAGGGCCTCAGCCGCCTCCGCGTCTTATACGCCGGCGCCCCGCCCGTTCTCAGCTCCACCCTCTTACGGGCGCTTCGAGAAGCGGGGGCGTTCCTCTCTCGTTCCCTCCCACCTGCGTCTTGTGGGGGGCGAGGCGAAGCCGTTCGGAGCGGGCCTCAGCGCCGCAAACCGGTCGTTCTAGACCGCTGAGGAATGGCGTTCGTTGCTGTTGGGTGATTCGTGGGGGTTGAGATGGTGGCGTGGTTGTGAGGGTGGGCGGTGCTGGCGGTTGTTAGAGTGGTGGCGTGGTTGCGTTGTTGTTGTTGGTTGCGTTGTTGACGTTGAAGTGGTGGGGTTCGAAAATAAAGCAGAGACAGAAAACCCTAACTGCAAAAGGATCAGCAGCCGAATGAATCACATTAATTCCTCTAGACAATGGGTTTGGGGCTAACTACACATGTACTTAAGAACTATTTCTCACCTACGGGACCTGAATGGTGCAATGCGAAATTTCCACAGCCCGTAGACAGTACTTTGAACTGATCTTCAGCCAAAGGTGTTGTTTCGTTCCATGAGAGGTGCAATGGATAGAGTGCCGGAGGTACGGACGAGCCGAGAAGGGGATTGAATACCTTTAGGGTTGGGACGGGCTGAAGCCGAAAACCGCTTCGACAGCAAGTGAATTTCGATCCGAACGTGTTGTGTTCGCAACCGATGCCACCACGCACGCGCTGCGTTGGCCGGAGAGGTGGAATAAGAGGGGTTGAACTCGCACCTGCGGGTGTGCGCGTGGCAAGTTGCATCTGGACGAGGGAAAAGAGAATTGGTAAAAATAACAATGAGAAAACACCAGGGGAACAATAGAGGGTTGCACCTGCAGGGGAGTAGAGCCAGGTGCATCAGTTGGAGGTGTGCAACAGAAGACTCGTGGAGTGGAAGGACGATCGAGGTGCTCAAGACAGTCTGGGGTGCTCAGACAGTGGGAGGGGTGACGGACAGTCCATGGAGTGCACACAGTCTCGGAGTGCACGGACAGTCGGGGGTGACAGACAGTTTGAGAGTACACGGACAGTGGAGGGGTGCACGGAACAGTGGAGTGGTGCACAGACAGTCTAGGAGTGGCACAGACAGTCGAGGGGTGCAGCCAGACATCGAGGGGTGCACAACAGTCGAGGGGTGTTCAGACAGTGGAGGGGTGCACGGACAGTCTAGGAGTGCACAGACAGTCGTAGGAGTGCACGGACAGTCGAGGTGCACAGACAGTGGAGGGGTGCACGGACCAGTGGAGGGGTGCAACAGAACAGTCGAGGGTGCACAGACAGTCGAGGGGTGCACATGCGTCGAGGCCCTGGCTCGGCGGGGTGCTCAGACAGTCTGGGGTGGTGTCGACAGTTGAGGGGGTGGCTGCAGACCAGTTGAGGGGTGCTCAGGACAGTTGAGGGGTGCACCAAGCAGTGAGGGTGCTTCAGACAGTTGAGGGGTGGCACAGACAGTGGAGGGTGCACAGAACATTTGAGGGGTGCACAGACAGTGGAGGGGTGCTCAGAGCGGTTTGAGGGGCTGCTCAGACCAGTTGTTGAGGGGTGCTTCAGACAGTCTGGGGGTGTGCACATAAGACTCGTGGAGTTGCAAGGACGAGTCGAGGGGTGCTCAGAAGTCGAGGAAGTGCACGGAGAGTCGAGGGTGCACGGACATTTCAGTGATCAGGATTTGAAGGGTGACCCAAAAGTGGGATGAAGATCTCACTGGAGGTGAACAACGCAAATCCCACCTCCATCAACATGAAGGATGTTACGCTGAGGGGCCAAAACGGTGACATTTTATTTAATGTAGATTTTTATTCATCCCCACATTTGCGAGAAGTTTTTTCTCAGAGACTCTCCACCGACAAACTGAAAACTTCAAAGGGTTGTTACAGGTCAAGTGATCTCCAACAAACCTATTGGTCGAAAAGGCTTGGCGGCCATGTTGGATTTTTCACTGTTACTGTATCCACACCATTATTAAGTGTGTCTGTCGGGCTGTTTTACCCGCCCCATCACCCCGGTTGTAGGTTGTGGGGGAATCCAAGACACAACGCATCAGTGGACAACAAAACGTAAACTGTTCGCGCCTGGCGTGAGGAACGTGCCCCAGTGAGGGCGCGCTTGCGAGGCTTTTGTTGTTTATAGTCACGCAACAGAACTCTAATGAAGCACATTCACAGCACGTACGAGCGATGCACAAACATCGAATGACAAATTCTC
Organism: Eptatretus atami; assembly: GCA_035128595.1. NCBI lineage: Eukaryota > Metazoa > Chordata > Myxini > Myxiniformes > Myxinidae > Eptatretus > Eptatretus atami. The sequence continues at coordinate 59,328 of JAXMNL010000242.1, read as the reverse complement.
CGAAACTGGAATCGACAAGCAGCAGCGGCTCGTCTCACTGAATGCAGCTCGTGTGAGTGGTGGGGGTCGCCGCTCCCACGCTACGGGGGTCCTTGGTAGAGATCTCGCAGCGCTTCGCAGTCTGCCCCGCCGTGTTGTGCTCGGCACCTCGAGCCGTCCGTCGTGTGGGGGTCACGCAGGTTCGATGGGTGCCCGTTACAGTTTACATCGAGGCACCTTCCACCTACACGAGGTCACAACGTCCATGCAACAATATGATCGATAAAATGGAAGGGAAAAAAAAACACCAAAGAGACAGCATGGCCGGGGGAGAAATCAATAAATACGGAGTTTCGACCGCATCGATAGCATCTGGACGGACTCACTCACTCACTGCCTGATAAGAAGGAAAAATATATTTAAATAAATACATCCTTGCGCGAAGAGTCGGCAGAGTCTATCCAAGTTGAGTAGGCGCTCTACCTGGAGCTACCCTTGGTTCTCGGTTACGAGTGTGCTTGTGGGCTTGAGAAGATACCGATTGATCCTCAAACGAGTGATGTGCCCATGAGGGATGTGCTGTCGATGGATGAGGCCCATCTGAGGGACGTGCCTCATGTGGCACAACAAACCCGAACAACCTTCCTGGCTGTTTGTGATATAATAAAAACAAACAAACAACACTTGGAAAACCTTACGTGCAAGCAGGTAAGACAGCCGGCTTCAAGTTTATTGATCGGTTAGCTTTAAAACAAGGACAAATGTGTCCAAGAGCCACTCCTAAAGGTTTTGTCTTCAACCAGAAGAAGGAAGAACGAAAGAAGAGAGAAGAAAAAGAAAAAAAAAACAACTTCCGATATTCGTCACGTGCCCTTGAGGAGCAAATAGTCGTTCATTCGCAGAGGTGAGACGAGAAACCACTATGAAGGTGATATTGAGCGAAATACACAACGAGCATTAATGGGAATAATCTTTAAATAGGTAACGTGAACTTTTTTCGAAGATCAAGGCAATGTCTGAATATTATTTAAGTTCATGATAGAACCACTCTGAAAAGGAACCTCATGCGAGGATGTGTACAGGTGGTTTAGCTTATTTAAGGAGATCCCGGATCCTGTATATAAAAAGAGCCGAGTCCGTAAAGGTTTTTGTCTTTAAGAAGAAGAAGATAGATAAGAAAGGAACAACAACGCGGTAGCTCTCTGTAGCAGAGCTCTTAAAAATTCGGAACTCCCCGTCCTGAAGCTCACCTGGATGAGGAAGCAACAGTCATCGAAAGCCCACTCCGCAGACTCCCTCCGCAGACCCCTGAATTTTTTTAGGCATGCAATGCTCGCGTAGCGAACGCTGCTCAAATAGAGAGCTTCGGCGTTGTTGTTGTTCTTCTTCTCTTTTTGAAGACAAAGACTTATCCTCTCGGCTCGGCTCTTGTATATACAGAGATCCGGATCTCCTTAAATACTGAGCACATGTCACATCCTCAACATAGACGGTGCTTTTGAGAGCGTCTATCATGAACTTTTTAATATATTCGACATTTGCTTTAAAGTTTCGAAAACAGTTCACGTTACTATTTAAAGATTATTCCATGTGTATCGTATTGTACATTGCGTCAATACATTATTTTTTCGTAAGATACACGATATATCGTAAATACGTAAATACATAATGATGGCGTTCGCTTTGGCTTAATCAAGGCACGGTGCGAAATATAGGAAGTTGTTTTTTTAATTTTTTTTTTTTTTTTTAAGCCGACAAAACCTTTAGGAACGCCTGCTCGTGGACACATTTGTCCATGTTTTAAATGCCCGTGAAACAAACCTTTGGTCGCATCAAGGGGTGATGAAGGCTCGTGGTCTAGTTTAACCGGCAAAATGGTGTGTTTGGTTCACGAGATGAGGATCGGCATAGCTCACCTGACTAAAGTTCCATGGTGAGGCTGAACACTGCCACAAATGAAAGAGGATAACGCACCTGAAATCTGCACTGAGATGACT
>JAXMNL010000242.1:31093-43292 GCA_035128595.1 Eptatretus atami | reverse complement strand
TTAGGACACAATGTTTTGGACAAAATCATCGTTACCTTCAGTTTCACGATAAGTACAAGTTTCACGAATTGTGCCTCAAAAACGTACAGGTAAACGTCCCTCGTTGAAAACTTACCTGTCCAAGGTCCGAGGTAACCGAAGTAATAGCAAATTGTAATAGACACAGAGAAAGAGCGAGCACGGAGAAACCCTCCAGCGTGCCATCTTGTGAGGATAACAGGCGCCGGGGCAACGACAAGCGGATTCCACAGCTTTGTGACGTCACAGTCATTTGTGAGGCCACGCCCAGCGGTGTCGCCACGAGTACGTGTGATCTTTATCCTCAAACACTTCATTTCTAAGTTTTGAAGGAAAAAGTTTCCTTTTGTATTTACGGATGGGTTGTGGGAACATCAGCCTTGCAAAAAGGTGTCATAAACCTGAGCACGTTCAATACCCCACTGGCCTGACAAATCCATCCCGAACTCGAACGGCACTGCAGGTGGAGGCCATACCTCCGCCACGTTGAACTGTTTCCTGCTTTAGCATCCAAGGATAAGCCGTCCGAGCCTTCGGAATCCGTGTCAACGCTTCACTTCACCACACAACTTACGGTTACCACGGGTACCATGGGATTATTAGCTCTCAACCAAGGAAATGGATTATTAGCTTTCCAACCAAGTAAATGGATTAATAGCTTTCGAACCAAGTAAATGGATTATTAGCTTCCAACCAAGTAAATGGATTATTAGCTTTCTAACCAAGTAAATGGATTATTAGCTTTCAAACCAAGTAAATGGATTGTTAGCTTTCCAACCAAGTTAAATGGATTATTAGCTTTCTAACCAAGTAAATGGATTCCGAGCTTTCTCACCAAGTCAATGGATTATTCGCTCTCTCACCAAGTAAATGGATTATTAGTTTTCTAACCAAGTAAATGGATGACTAGCTTTCTCACCAAGTAAATGGTTATTAGCATTCTCACCAAGTAAATGGTTATTAGCTTTCTCACAAAGTGAATGGTTATTAGCTTTCTCACCAAGTAAATTAATTGTGAGCTTTCTAACCAAGTAAATGTATTGTTAGCTTTCTCACCAAGTAAATGTTTTATGAGCTTTCTAACCAAGTAAATGGATTATTAGCTTTCCAACCAGGTAAATGGAATATTAGCTTTCCAAACAAGTAAATGGATTATTAGCTTTCTAACCAAGTAAATGGATTATTAGCTTCCTTACCAAGTAAATGGATTATTGGCTTTCTAACTAAGTAAATGGATTATTAGCTTTCAAACCAAGTAAATGGATTGTTTAGCTTTCCAACAAGTAAATGGATTATTAGCTTTCTAACCAAGTAAATGGATTACGAGCTCTCTCACCAAGTAAATGGATTATTAGTTTTCTAACCAAGTAAATGGATTACTAGTTTTATAACCAAGTAAATGGATTACTAGCTTTCTCAACCAAGTAAATGGTTATTAGCTTTCTCACCAAGTAAATGTTATTAGCTTTCTCACCATGTAAATGGATTGTTTGCTTTCTTACCAAGTAAAGGTATGTTTGCTTTATAACCAAGTAAATGTATAATTAGCTTTCCAACCAAGTAAATGGATTATGAGCTTTCTAATCAAGGAAATGGATTAGCCACCAATAATGGATTATTAGCTTTCTAACAAGTAAATGGATTATTAGCTTTCCAACCAAGTCAATGGATTATTACCTTTCTCACCAAGTAAATGGATTATTAGCTTTCTCACCAAGTGAATGGATTATTAGTTTTCTCACTAAAGTAAATGGATTATTGCTGTTCGTGTTGGACAACATACTCATACACATACACACACATACACACACACACATACACACACTAAGTACATACAACACACATACATACACAAAAATACACATACATACACACACACACACCACATTAACACACCATATCACACATACACAGAATATACAACACATACCACACACACCGCACATACACACACTACACACACAGTACACACACACAACACATACACACCATACAACCACTAACACACACACATACACAACACAACACACACACCTACATACACACACACACACATACAGTACACACCATACTACTACCATCGACACCACGTACACATACAACACATCACACAAACTGCAAACATCACAACACGTAGCTACACACAGTACACGTACAAGTACACACACACACTACACAATACACAAAACAACGCACACACATACCATACACACACCATCAATACACAGTACATACACCCAAACACACACAACTACACAACATACTTAACACACATTACACCACATACACACACACACACACATGCACACACACAATACAGACAACACGCACGATACATACAACACTACACAGCACGCACACTACCATACACGTACACCGTCACATCACACAACACAATACACACATACAACACACGTACACATACACACATATACAAGACACAAACATAACAATACACACATACAGCTACACATTACCACCATTACCACACATACACCACACAGCATACATCACATACATACCACAAAATACAGCACACAACGCACACCACACACACACACGATACAACACACACACACCAACTACCATACATACACATACATACACAACACACACACTCATACCATAAAACACCACATACACACACAAACATACACACACAACACACACACATCTACACACACATACCCACAACAATACCCAACACACATACACAATACCCACACACACACATCACCAACACACTCATACCCACACCACACACACACCACACATACACACACACACACACACACAACACACACCATACACAACAACACACCCACAACACACAACACACCACACACACACCACACATACCCACGAACACCACCACAGTAACACACACACACATACGAAATCTTCTGGTGTGGGTGTGGTTGAACACAAGAGCCTGGTGTTGGTTTAACGGTTTCGGGGCTGGCTTAACATTTATGGTCTTGAGTTAGAGCCTCCGGCCGGTTTAAATTAACACCAGGTCGGAATTGATCAGCCCTGTCATCCTTCTGGGTCGGGCCAAAGCGTACCGTGTGGCTGGTAACTGGCGCAGGCACAGCATTCGTGCACAGTCTGTGCGCCCGAAATGATGCAGCCAAGCAGCCATCGTCTCCATACAAATCAATATAAATATTTAAATAACAAATGTCACCCGCCATCAGGTGATCCCGCACTATCTTCCAAAAGGTGGACCACGTGTGACTCTCTTTAAGGTACCACTTGACGTGACAGCACGACTAGCCTCCCTCCACCAGCAGGAACGACTCTTGTTGAGGAATATCTCGCCTACGAGAGATTCCGATGAGAATCGTTCTACAGAGTAACCATATGAAAAAAGATATGCGTTTGCCTCATAACGTCACCAATCACGTCATAATGTTCCAAGCTTGACTATATCTAGAAAGCACCTCATCGAGGTGTTCAATTTGACCACAGAGACTAACACGATTATGGTTCCTAAAACTTCGAAAATTTGCCTTGGTTCAAATATGTTTGCCTTAGGCGCTTAACCGGATGAAGGTCAAGGCCATCGGCACCAAAAAAACTTAATCAGCCCTAGAATTGCCCAGACCATGAATTATCATTCCCATGAAGTTGTGAAGACGGATTCCGATCAAAACTTACTCAAAAAATAAGGCTTTCCGCTCGCTCCCGCTGATCCTTGCGAACAAAGTGACCTGACCTTGTACCCCTTGACTCCCTGATTTGCGACAAAGGTGACCTTATGCCCTTGACCTTGCACCGTCAAATTTGTAAGACTGCGCTGGAAAGGGACCTCTAATTAGGCCTCGATTACGCGAAGTTACAAAAATTTCCAATGAAAACTGTGCTCTGCAGCAGTGAATTTATACTGAATTTTACAGATAAAAAAAACGAAAACACAAAAAAAAAACCATGACAGTCAAGCGCCAATCCGCCACCAAAAATTCAATCAGCTGAGCGCCAGCCACTGAACTATATTCCCCCTGACAGTTCTTGAAGACGGATCGATCAAAATTACTCAAAAAATGAGGTTTTTTGGTCGATTACACTGCATTTGCGAAAAGTGACCAATTGAAACCTTTGACCTTGACCCCTTCAATTTTAATGGCCTGAAAGTGACCCTCGAGTAGCCTCTGATATTGGCGAAAGTAGCAAAAATTTCCAATGAAAACTCGCTGTTTGCAGAATTTTTTTTTCGGATTACAGACAAAAAACCAAAAAAAAAAAAAACAAAAAAAAAAAACATTACAGACGGCCTAACCTATCTGCAAAAACTTCGTATTGCAAGATAATAATAAACTTGAACATGAAAGCTTATGCGCCACCGTGAAATGGACGTCAACCTAAAAGGAAGAACACTAGTTCCGAGGCTATTCGCAAAGATGTCCTTGGAATTTCGTTGAAACTTCTGTTTGAGAGACGCGAGCACTATCAACAACGATGATGCATCAGACTGACAATGTTTTCATTTCATGAAATCGTTATTTAGTGATTCACATAGAGGTCACAACTTTCCAATGACTGGTGCCTATAAAACGTACAGTAAAACTCCTCTTTTGAAAACTTACCCTGTCAAGGGTCAATAGGTAACCGACCAATAATAGCAAATATGTAAATAAACAAGAGAAAGAGCGAGCACGGAGAACCCCTCCAGCGTGCATCCTCTGTGAGAGATACAGCGCGCTGGGGCAACGACAAGCGAGATCTCACAGCTATTGGACGTCACAGTACTTCTGTGAGGCACGCCCGGCGTCGCACGGTAGTGATGATCTCCTTATCCTCAAAACACTTTACTTCCCAAGTTTTCGAAGTAAAAAAGTTGTTCCTTTGTATTTACGGATGGGTTGTGGAACATCAGCCTTGCAAAAGCGGTGTCATAACCTGACGCACGTTCAAACCCCACTGCCCTGACCAAATCCATCCCGACTAACCCAGACCGACCTGTCAACCCTCAGTCCGACGCGGACGGCTCACTAACCTCCGCACCGTTTTGAAACTGCCTTTTACAGCTTTACGTTTCATGGCGATCCAGGAGAAGCCATCTCGAGGCCTCAGAAATCCGTGTAACGCTCACTTCACTGATCTACGCAGCTCTTTGTTCCATCGTAAGTCTCAGCCATTTATCATTGCAGTCTGGCCCACTGGCGTCGTACTTTATTATCTCCACCTCACCGCCGCTACTGCTAAGTATATTGATCATTTTATTGTAAGTCTTTTCTCGTCATACCATAGCTTAATACTTGATTCTTCGTTTTCCCCATTCATAGTAATCAGTCTTATACGTTAGCTTTTACGCGTACACCACGAAGCATTTAGCGTCCTTAATTATAGTCTCTGTCCCCACGCTACAACGTTCACTACTGGTTCCACTCATTATTGCCTTCATTCAGTGTTACCTATCACCGCGAGTATCAAATGTCGATCTATCTGGCTTTTCTACTCCATGGAATGCGATTAATTGATTATCTCTTTCTCTTCCCATACCACATATTTCCTTTACGAACCATGCGGATTTTAGCTCTGTCCTATAACCCATTTATGTATGAGAATGTGTTCTTGTGTATGGTCTTCCCAATCACATATAAGGACAAAATATCTGCTTCTTTCTGAGTGAGTATTTCCATTATCTTTCTTGTACTTCTCACACTCAATATCTTCTCCATGTTACAGTACATATGAATTTTCATATCATTTCGGTTTTATCTATAGGTATTCCTATTACGTACCCTGGCTTATAGCAGCTTCGTTTCTCTAGACCATAGTAACTGGAATATTTTTACCAATTCATCTGCTCATCTCCTATCAATGAGAGATGCTGTGCTATTTATCTCTTTCCCAGCCATTCATGTGTCCGGTGGTTATTTCTCATTACCCTTCCTTCTTATCACTACTAACCTTCTCTAGAAATTCACATTCCTTGCGTCACAAATTTGTCATGGTTTGCTTCAATTAGTGTAGGTTAACTGTCTCTGCTCGTTTTGCGATCTGCACTTAGCTTTCCTAATTCACTCAGCTTACATACACAAACATACATGTCTACTTACTCCATACTACCCTACAGTTCTCACTCTCCACTACCTCCAACGATCTACCACACACAGACACACATGTTCATCTCTATCACCATGTGGTTAATTTCCCTTTTGTGAGTCCTTCAACCAGTGACATCTTGATTACTCTTGACTTACATCACTCTCTACGCAATCACCAAGACTCGCACCATTCTCCCATTTCCACACTTATTCACCTACTCCGCACGCACCATTTCATTACATACACTCTACTATTGTTCGTTTTCATTAGCTATACACCCAATTGTTCACTCCACACCATACTCTTCCCCTCATCACCACAACTCAGCTGCATAACTGTCATCCAACAACTTTCTACCTTCATTTTACACCTTCCTGCACTTCTATCCTATCGCATCCTTCAAATCTCACTCTACGTATCACCCATGCGTTATTTTTTTACTCGCTTTTGCTCCACAGTCTATTCAGTTTCACAAACACAAATTTCAACTAACACTTCTCAGTTTTCTATTCACCCGTTCTAATTTCATTGCTATTCCTACATTTCTCTAATACCATTACAGATCCCTTCTATCGACCATTCGCATTTCATAACACGATTTCTTCTCATTGTCTCTATCGTACACTGTCAACTACATTACTCTTCTCTAGCATCTCATTCTCTAATCTGAGCCTTCAGTTCCCAGACTACTCGATCATCGCATATTATCTAATACAGTGGATTCCTTAACGTCTCAATTCTCCCTATCTCGTCACTTTCCTCATCTAACTCATATCTACACATGCTATCGTTTATTGATCAACATAACACTCAGCACAAAGACATTCTTTTACATCCCAATTCCTATTCCATCACAATCACGCATCACTCCAACATTGCTCTTTGGCTCATACTCATAATTACTTCACATCTGATCTCCAACGTACACGATCTTTATAATCTTCTCTAACTTCTCCCGTATTCACATCATTTCTACCTCTCCTACAAACTATCCCTAGCTCATTTTGCATATTAAACATACTCATACTATTCATCTCCAGTTACCTATTCCTCAATCTCCGCACACCTCACTAACTTGCATCTTAGCCTTTCTAATAGTTCATAACTACTACGCGCTCAGCCCCATTCCACATCAACAACGTCTTCACTTCTACTTCATTACCTATCCATTTACACTCCAGCATTTCAATCAATCATTATCTACAGTTCTCTTATGCATATCACTTCTTCAGTACTACATCCACTCGTGTTTATCAGCATATCACAGAAGTTCTATTCAGTTACAAGTTACCCACTCAAATATCTGACATGTCATCTCCTTCCACTCATTTCACATAACATATCTTACTTTTCAACTCGAGCTACTTCCCATCCTCCATAATATCGCCGTCCCTTTTTCTAGTTCTTTCAGTTCTTTATTCCATGCCATTCCCTATCTATCCCACTTCTTATCCTCCTACCTTCCTAGAACTTTCCTTCAAAATACTGACTATTTCACACACCTTACCTCTGAGCTTCAAGTTAGTTCACAACATTCCTCATCGCTACTTCTTGCGTTTCCTTGCTCAGTACCTTAGTTTTTTTCTCACTTCCCTCCCCGTCAATTCTCCACCCACACACCACCTCACCACCAACTGACAGTCACTTTTGAACACTGCTTCACACTATCCCACGCAATACTTACCGATCCTATTCCACTCCAGCCATGGCCTCTCTCCTTACTTTTCTCTATCCATCTCTGCTTTCCCTTTCCTCGAATGCTATGTTCTTCATCTTCTCCTTCAATGTTCACAACCACCTCACCCATCATGTCACACTTTATCTCTTCCAAAACAGAACTTAGTATTCCCTCCTCTCCCACCAAGCTATCATTTGACACCGCCCTTACCTACCTCCACACAAACTAATATTTCCACAACTTAGCGGATTTACTTCAAACGTCAGTGCACCTTTGTTTCTTTTCTAGCTAGTGGCTTTTCATATCTTCCTCCCATTGTTCCTATCCTCAGAGATACCAACATCCTGATGTTCCTCTATTCCACTAGTTCAGTTTGCTGCCTTCGCATATTCCCAACTCAACGCGGAGCTATAAAACACCACCCAAAATTCTTTTTATCCCAACTATAGCGTTAACCGTCCGACTATCTGTTGGCCATACAGTCACATCTTTTGCCACGAATTCCTTCCCAATAGTAAAATCGTTCACCAAATCGCTGATCCCCTCACTGTCACACTGTAATTTTATGAAGCCTAGTCTGCGATGCCTGGACTCATCGACTCCAACTCTATCACACCCTCCACCGATATATCTTTACACTAATGACTTCTAATCACTTCTCCCACAAACATACCCAACACCCTCCAAATCTATGCCCTGAAGATCCTTCCAACATAACGCTGCAATAATCATCACTCTGACCACCGCACTCCAATCTGGCCACATTGCCAGTTACGAACCACGTGCGCTTAAACTACACGACTGGAGATCGCTAACTGCCACTCGTGTACGCGGCCAATCTCGACCATAGAAGCCCATTAAATATCCACATACATACATCCACATACCCGCTCGCTCCGTGAGCCTAGCCGCTGAGGTGCGACTCCAGCGCCATTACGCGACATTACCAAGTTGACCACGGGCATAAGTATCCACAAAAGTGCCTCTATAGCCGCTTCCCACTGACCAACAGCTAGTGAGTGTGAGGTCATATAATTAATGAAAAGTAACCGACCTGTGCCGACTCCTACTATACTCACAAACATAACATGTTATTACCACCCCGGCTATCCGCCGACTCGCCTCGAGACCCCATCTACATATTCCACGTAAAGGGCAGTATTCAATTCTAAATACTCAGCCGTAATTATAGACGGGAATCGGGGATTATCGCTTCTCTCACCCTATGCACCCAATTTACCCTCAGTCATTACACACTACTATCAGCATTCGACAGATGACCACAACACTGCGCACATACACAAGAATCCCACTCACCCTAGACACCAGATGTTCTAGACTGAAAATCCAGCGTACCACCGATCGACGCGTATACATTGCACGCGGCATTCAGCACCATACGCATTCACACTAGCGAATTCAATGACATCTACGACATCGGCCTCGACCCACCGGTACACATACATACACATACAACCGAACACAAACTTCTTAAGTCTCGTGACACCTATCACACCAGTCTACACGCCGGCAGTACATCACCAGTACCTACGTACATTACACATATCACCACTCATCCACGATACCGTCACCCACAACACGCAGTCCGCCATTCTACACACACATACACCTAGCCAGCCGGATACAATAGGGCTGTCACGAATCGGCCACGAAAGACTCGAACACACATACATACATACGATCTTACACTATACCAATAAGATCCCCACAACGGAACTATCAACCTTAACACCGAACGATCTACCTCGCCACATGACAGCACTTCGGACTACGACCCGACTATTCAGCACGCGCGACTCACGTATCTAGCGACCTACAACGACATACATATACACACACACACCTCACATCCACACATCCACATACATACACACACAGATACACACAGTCCACCGAGCCATGAGTGTCATATCGCGTCAGCTCTTGACATGCAGTATTTCTAATTCCGACGACGAGCCCACCGACCCACTTACACGAAACCCTCATTATGTAATAAACAAGAAGAGACACCCCAAAATAGCGAAACGGACACGCCATAACGACACGCGATGGAAACAAGCAAATTTCACAACAGAACAAAGCATTTATTATCTACACAACGACCCAGACACACAATGGCACACATACAACACACAGCAATAGTACTTTACCAGCCACAACATCTTAAGCAACAAATTGCAACCAATACTATCACAACAACAACATATACAATACCAGCATACAACGAAGCCTAATCAGAACACGTACATACACTCGACCATCCATAACCGATACCCACTGTCACAAACTAAAATTTACCATACCATCACGTAGACATCGAGCACATACCACACGCCACACACAACCTTCACTACAGACACACCCACACACAAGACAATACTGCGATCCTTCGCCCCTTAAGTGTTAGATCCTCGTGCGACCTCCTGCCTGCCCGTGAACTCCCCCAACACACACATCCAATACACCACAGGACATCGGGCAACACACACATACCACCACGACACACAAACAGCGTGATGTCGCCACACACATGCAGAGCATCCTCCACTTACACGCACGCGAGACCCCATTCAGCCAGCGACACCACGCACGCTGCCCCCGCACTTAACAACATGACAGAATACACTTACCCCATCTCGAGCGTACCTCTACCTGACCTACGAACCCTGAGAGAGCACACGCCCCGAACCGAATGAAAACTTACCTGTCCAAGGTCCGGCAGGTAACCGAAGTAATAGCAAATTGTAAACAAACACAGAGAAAAAGCGAGCACGGAGATACGCTGGCAGTCCATCTTGTCGCCGGCTGGATAACGGTCGCCGGGGCAACGACAAGCGGATTCAACAGCTTTGTGACGTCACAGTCAATTTGTGAGGCCACGCCCAGCGGTGTCGCCACGAGTACGTGTGATCTTTATCCTCAAACACTTATTCTAAGTTTTGAAGGAAAAAGTTTCCTTTTGTATTTCGGATGGTTGTGGGAAATCAGCCTTGCAAAAAGGTGTATAAACCTGAGCACGTTCAATACCCACTGGCCTGACAAATCCATCCCGAACTCGAACGGCACTGCAGGTGGAGGCATACCTCCGCCACGTTGAACTGTTTACCTGCTTTAGCATCCAAGGAAAGCCGTCCGAGGCCTTCGGAATCCGTGTCAACGCTTCACTTCACCACACAACTTACGTGTTACCACGGGTACCCATGGGATTATTAGCTCTCTAACCAAGGAAATGGATTATTAGCTTTCCAACCAAGTAAATGGATTAATAGCTTTCGAACCAAGTAAATGGATTATTAGCCTTCCAACCAAGTAAATGGATTATTAGCTTTCTAAACCAAGTAAATGGATTATTAGCTTTCAAACCAAGTAAATGGATTGTTTAGCTTTCCCAACCAAGTAAATGGATTATTAGCTTTCTAACCAAGTAAATGGATTCCGAGCTTTCTCACCAAGTCAATGGATTATTCGCTCTCTCACCAAGTAAATGGATTATTAGTTTTCTAACCAAGTAAATGGATGACTAGCTTTCTCACCAAGTAAATGGTTATTAGCATTCTCACCAAGTAAATGGTTATTAGCTTTCTCACAAAGTGAATGGTTATTAGCTTTCTCACCAAGTAAATTAATTGTGAGCTTTCTAACCAAGTAAATGTATTGTTAGCTTCTCACCAAGTAAATGTTTTATGAGCTTTCTAACCAAGTAAATGGATTATTAGCTTTCCAACCAGGTAAATGGAATATTAGCTTTCCAAACAAGTAAATGGATTATTAGCTTTCTAACCAAGTAAATGGATTATTAGCTTCCTTACCAAGTAAATGGATTATTGGCTTTCTAACAAAGTAAATGGATTTATTAGCTTTCAAACCAAGTAAATGGATTGTTTAGCTTTCCAACAAGTAAATGGATTATTAGCTTTCTAACCAAGTAAATGGATTACGAGCTCTCTCACCAAGTAAATGGATTATTAGTTTTCTAACCAAGTAAATGGATTACTAGTTTTATAACCAAGTAAATGGATTACTAGCTTTTCACCAAGTAAATGGTTATTAGCTTTCTCACCAAGTAAATGGTTATTAGCTTTCTCACCATGTAAATGGATTGTTTTGTTCTTCCAAGTAAAGGTATTGTTTGCTTTATAACCAAGTAAAATGTATATATTAGCTTTCCAACCAAGTAAATGGATATGAGCTTTCTAATCAAGGAAATGGATTTTTAGCTTTCCAACCAAGTAAATGGATTATTAGCTTTCTAACCAAGTAAATGGATTATAAGCTTTCCAACCAAGTCAATGGATTATTACCTTTCTCACCAAGAAATGGATTATTAGCTTTCTCACCAAGTGAATGGATTATTAGTTTTCTCACTAAGTAAATGGATTATTGGCTGTTCGTGTTGGACACATACTCATACACATACACACACATACACAC
>JAXMNL010000241.1:72169-92123 GCA_035128595.1 Eptatretus atami | reverse complement strand
TAATTGTCATGATAACTGTCATTGCAAATGAGCACAACAGGTGTCACATACTACAAGCATTTGAGACATATACATGTATAATCACGGCAGCAATATGCTGTCTATACAGACGCGGCCATTAGTCCATGGAACTACCCTGGATTTAGCTTGCCGATGTGCAATTCGGATGTTCTTCAGAAAGAGAGCATTGAGCTATTTACAGACATGGTCAGTATCATTGCCTTGCATTTTCTTCTTCCCGTGTCATCCCACATGGTAACTACATCCTTGCGACCTGGAGCTCTTGACTGCTTATGTCATCTCTCTTTGTAAAAATCTTGAACGCTTTCACAACAGTCTGTTGGAGAGTGCACGGGGATCACTTGGAGTCTCAATCTTTTCATGCGTTGGAGTCTGATGCCTCAACACTTTTCTTTTTCTGTCTCGTACAATTTGTGGCAAACGAGCAGTTCGATCGCTTTGGGTAAGAGACGTGCTGGAGATTATCAATTCTCTAGCGAGCTCTAACAGTAGCTTTTGGCAAATGTTTGGGCACTCCGAAAAGGTTGCAGATCTTTCTGTGAAGTCGCTGGTAGACTTGCTCCTTCTTCTTTGTACTGTGTTTTTGCTACTGCGGCTTTTTTGTTAGCTTCTCGCCTTTCTCTGATGAGCGTTATTAAGCAACATCGAGTTTGGCGACGTGTACTCTGTTGGCTGTTTTCTCCTCTGTCATACTCCGTTTCCTCATGCGCTCCACAGCTTTCTTCTCTGCTATTCATCAATAGCTCCGCCAGATGGCCTTCAATCTCTCAATGATACGGTCTTTGTGCTTCCTCCTTGTTTTGTAAAAGCGATGAATTAGATCTAAGAGGAAATAAGAGATATTGTTATTTGTGCTTAAGGGCCTCAGCATTATAGCTAATTCGTACATTCCCTGAAAATCAAGTCAAAAAAATAAAAGTGACAAGTAGGATCCATAGTCAGCAGATCATGTTAAAGTATTACTTTTATAAAAAATGATATAGCCAGCGGTCAAACACTGCTTCAAAACTTCTATGCCTATGTACCAATACAAGATTTAGATGATTAAACATAAACAATAAAGCACATACAGCAAGGATTGCTAAATCTATATAAATACATCACTTTCACCTATGACTTGCAAATCTGTTTTTGATTTTTCGATCACACATATCTATTGAATCAGTTCATACTTCTAGTTGAAATAGGTTCAAGGAGGAATGCTCTCGCTGTGTGACTCTTCATGGTTGCTCATTTACAAATGGCCTTTTTCTGAGAAACCTGTTATCACATGTAGAAGCATTTCTTACTGAGTTGAGGTCGGAACCTTCGACTGATGCCTGTGCGGTTAGTGCGTGTAATGCCGTGGATCCGCTTGAACCTCTCTTGAAAGCAGAGCGTCTTCACAATCCACCAAAAGCGATAGAGCCTGAGGTCGGCTTGAGCTGAGGCTAGTCCGCGGAGGCAATGGCAGCGATTCCCAGCGCCCAGAACTCCTACGCCATCTCAAGAGTAACGGGTCGAGACAAGTGGACGGTGTCTCTCGCTCTGAACTTACTTTGTTCCACCCAGATCGAGGAATCCGGAGTGTCGTCAATACCTTCGCTTCTCGCCATGCCCATCATGGAGTCCCAAGGTGTTTCGTTCGCTTTCCGGGTGTTTACAACAGTCGTTCGTATTGAAATACCATTCCAAAAATTGGCGTTCCAGGTGGAAAGCCATTTTGGCCGCAGTCAAAGCTGTGCACATCGGTTACGCCCATTAATTAACAAATCAGTTTACGCAATTAAATCACCTGCTAGTGGGGATGTCATGGTGGAATGCGGGATCAAAGATGGAGCAGCACAGCAAATCGCCATCAGGGGTGTCGTATCTTTATCGTAGGGATTCAGTGTTTGTCACTATGAGCATTTCTTCCCAGAAGTAGGTTTTTCACAAATGTTCGGAGAAACGGCCATTCCATTCAACATAAGATCACATTGAACACCAGGATGGGCTCCTGCGCAAACAGGCTTGCTTGACGTTGTACATAACCATAATTGATCATGTAGAATAACGAAGTCAGCACCTTAATGGTAGAATGATACGTACACCAGCACTCGGCGCTTCCTCCACAAAGTGGTTTTGGGGTGCTAACGGTGCGACAAAACGGACCACCACGTCTCGGATCGATTGAACCACACGCACACCGAGGTCGGCATCATTAACCTATTGGAAAGTATCTTCTGGTTTCCTTGAAAGCCGGTAAACTCATCAATGCAATAAAAAATAGCAAGAGTACTGACTTTTACTACTATGCCCCCGCACCCGCCCACCCCCCAATCCCGGCATTAGGGCCGTAAATACCAGCTGATTCACTCACTTCAAGACAGGACATTTTTACTTCGTAATATTTCTTACAAATTGTGAAATATAGACTCAACCAAAATCTCTTATCTCCAGTGAAGCCCAAACTCATGGAGAATTCAACAATATTTGACCGATTTGTTGAGATGTCGAACTGTTGACGTATATTTATCTCAAGAAGATCACAAGTTAACCGCTGCCTGTGTGCTTGGCTTAATGTTCCCGGGTGAGTGGGCTTGGTATCTGGGGTCCTCAGTTCAAAATCCTGCTTTGTTGTTCGAAATAGATACCAGAGTGTGGTTGACTCAGGCCGTCATCCATTCGGAGGTCAGCAACATGAGTACCAGCTTGCTGGATTGATTTGACGCCATCCAAGTGGTGACCTGTCGCTTTGAGGAATGCTCTTTGAGGAAGTGGTTTGACCTGTCCTTTGGACAGAAGTGGTGACCTGTCCTCCTGTGACACGGAGTGGTTGTTGGAATCGGGACCTGTCCTTTGGACAGGAGTGTTGACCCTGTCCCAAAGTGTTAAAAACGAGACAACCCACTTACATGCAAGGGTTCAGATTGTACCTGGATACTCAAACACTCCTTCTCGAGACAGGTCAACAACCGATTGGTGGAAACACTATGTCGAATATATATTTTCAAAGATAATAAGAGCTTCAAACGAAAGTGCCTTAGGACCTCAATGTAAAATAGTAGTCTTCAATGACGAAAAGCGGAAAATGAATGAACTACGTGATCACATGCCTCAACCGTCACACACGTCACCTGCAAGCTGCCACCTCTGCGTCAGGAGATGTTTTGCCTCAGTCCTGACATACACGTTCTTACACACCTTCTGAACAAGGTTAGGTGCTCAGTCCCGAATAGTTTTTGAGATGTCGCAGCCATTTCAGGGAAACAAATATCTTCATGTGCTGGAGTACTTCACACGGATTGCCGTCGGTGTGGTCTTTCAGAACCTGTCACAGCATATGAAACAGCGAGCGGACATGCAAGTTCCCATCTGGCGTTATGCCTTTGATCTTAAACGCGTGTCTGGACGAGTTAAAGGCAAGTCATGACCACCAGCACTCACTCCATTTGGTTTCTCAAACGAAAGAGATAAAAGCCGCACAAGCATCCGCGCTGACTACTCTGCCCATCGGAATGAGTGGAATCGAATGGCCAACTCTTCTCTCAGGCTTCAAGTGTTTCCTTGTGGCTTCTCATCCCGCCAAAGTCGATTTAACCTTTTGTCAATTCCAGTCTTCGTGGAGTTTGAAGTCTTTCATCTTAAAACACAGGCATGAAGCTTCATCTTGGCTCGAACCCTCACAGATTCCCTGCGCACATGCCGACTCCTTGTCCCCTTAATGCAGCGTACAGTTTACGGCCTCAGCTCCCTGAACAGCTCAGCTTATTCAGCCTGGCCTTGCCGACTCTGATCATGGTATTCCAGTGTCCCTTGGAGACAAAATTTATTCTTCACCCTTCGGTCAGTTCCCAAGACACCCCCGGCAACATCAGGACGGTGGTCTTGAGGCACCTCCCGACCACTCTTCAGGATCCCCCAAAGCACCCAGAATGCCCCAAATCCCCACTCAGTATGTCGCAAAACACCTCAAGCGACCCTGTCATCCCTTGAGCTTGCAAACATCCAGAGCCGAGGCTGGTTAATGGGTACCATTCTCACTGGATTTAAGCTGCAAGCTTCAGAGTTGCGACAATAAGCCCTGTTTGTCCGTATTGAGGAAGCTGAGCACTCTGGTTGACCTTGCATTTTTTCTGGATCATCCCCCAATGCCATCAAACCAGCACACGGTCAATCCTCCTTTGCCACATCACAGTGTTGGAATACCAAGACAAAGCGATGAAACCATGACCAGCCACGATGAACCAAACAATAACGCCTTGACGATGTGTATACGTGGCAACGCACACCAGTGTGGCATGATGATGTCGTGATGCTCACGCTGCAATGTGACAAAAAGCAAAAACTTCAATGATCGTGCACTGAATGATTATGGTTGAAGAGTAGAGAAACTATAAAATATAGGATATTTGTTGCGAAATCGCGCCAGCCGGCGTGCCGAACGGCCACAGTGGACTCGAATCGCGGCACGTCGCCCACCGGCGGACAATTCAGTCGTGACCCTCTCGACTAAACGCCGGGAGCCAGTCAACGGGTGGCCTTTCGGCCGTCACACGATCGTGCAATCGGCCCCCGCGTGGATAGGGTTGTTTCGCCAAAACTCGACCTACCTCAGTACGCCACGCGGATTAACCGGCGTCGCACTCGCCGCAGGTCGACTTCGACACGAACCGATTAAGCGGTTCCCGTTCCGTGCTATCGGGATACCGAGCGGTGTTATGCGGCGGCCTCGAACGGTTTCCTGATATAATTATCGGGCGTATCAGGCCCGCTACGAACCCTTTTACGTGAAACAAGATGGAGGTTCAATTTAAAAGAAAAGACGAAGCGAAACGGGCACCAGTTCAACAGTAAGCAATTTAATTCACACACACGGATAGTCACACATATACAGCGCATACAGTAATTCACAAAATGCAACATATATCAATTTAAAACAAAAACAATAATGCAGAAGCTACGACCGAAATACGCCGTACACATCGGCAACTACTTATCCAGTTTCTCCTTACAAGACACGGCGCCACAACACGCACTTCACAAAAAGGCAAGGAAAGGAACCCTCAAAGGCAAGGGAGTCAGACTGGGCCCGTGGGCCAATGCCGCGTGAACCTGGGAATGAGCGGCCAGGTCCCACGAGAACCGAAGGGTCCTAACCCGCGCCCTCGTGGCGAGCCGCAAAAATGTCGCTGCAACGGCGGCGCCCCAAGTTTCGTGTTGCACCTGGCTGGTGTAAAGTGGGAAGGGGACCCCCTTTTTCGCACCTCTCAGCGTGGGGGGAAAGGGGGAATTTGTGATGCTCTGGGGAGGAGTTGGCTGGCTTGCTTGAGTCCCGCGACGCGCGATTCACCGCGACCTTGTCGGCCGACTTCCTCGCCCCGGACCGAGCCTCCGGTTTTTTCCTCAGCCGATCTCCCTCCCGCAGCCGTTCGCCTCCAAACCACCTTGCCCCATTCTGCCACGATTCGCCATTGCGCTCCGTCTCTTTAATCGGCTCCAGGAAACCACCATAAATGCCAATTCTCGGATCAAAAACGACCCTCAGGGGCGGGAGCCCACGCTTCGCCGATTGGAACCCCGGAGAAAAAGAGGCGTGAATCTTTCTGATCCTCAAATTTGCATATCCTGATTTCCCTAGATGTGTCTGGAGGCGGGGCAAGCCGCCCCAGCGCTTCCTAATTGGATGGATCAGATGTGGGCGTGTTTGCATTCCTGATCCGAATTCTCTCTCGGAAAGGCCGCTTTTCACTCGCGGCTCGGATGCGTATCGCGGAACGGGCCCAAGATAGGCCCGCACGCCGGTGCCCACAGGTGGTGCGGGAATGGGCCGTAGGAGAAGGTGAAAGGTGTGGAGGGATTTCGGCGGTGGCCGATGCCATGATGCCGTTTGGAAAATGGCGGTGATGTGAGGTTTGCGGGAGCCGAGTGGTGAAGGTATGTTGTGGCTTGCTGGCGTTGTTTGTTGTTGTTGTCTGAGAGTTTGGGAGCGTGGTTTTTTGGTTCAAAATAAAGGTAGAAGCAGAAAAACGCCTAACTCAAAGGAAAATCGCAGCCCGAATGAATCACATTAAATTCCCTTAAACAATGGGTTTGGGGCTAACTATACATGTACTTAAAAGATATCTCACCTACGGGACGTGAATGGGTGGTTGGCGAATTTCCACAGCCGTAAACAATATATATATATATATATATATATATATATATATATATTATAAAATATATATATATATATATATATATAGGGGCGTATTATGTGATACCGTCGTCCGTCCGTCTGTCTGTCTGTCCGTCCATGTACCGTCCGTTCCTGTCCGCAACTCTAACTCGCAAAAAAGTTTTCAAACTTCACGTTTCAATATTTGGGTAACCTAGGGTAGTCAGACTGTGGAGACGGTGTGTCGGCGACATAGGTTCGTCAATCTAAAGTGGGTTGCCATGGCCAACCAGGATGCTGTTTTCGCATCCGTTCCTCTCTGCACTCTAACTCCCAAAGTTTTCAACTTTCAACGTTTCAACCATATTTGGTACATAGGTACAGACTGTGGAGCGGTGTGTCGTGACATAAATCGTCGTCATCTAAAGTCGTTGCCTGGCAACCAGGAAATGGCTGTTTCCGTCCGTTTCATGTCGCACTCGAACTCCCAAAGTTTTGCCACTTTCAACGTTTCATATTTGGTACAAGGGTACAGAAACTGTGGAGACGGTTGTCGCGACATACTTCGTCATCTAAAGTGGTTTTGCCATGGCAACCAGGATGCCTGTTTTCCAAATCCGTTCCTCTCCGCACTCTAACATCCCAAAGTTTTCAACTTCACGTTTCATATTTGGTACTAAGGTACAGACTGTGGAACGGTGTGGTGGTGACATAACTATTCGTCATCCTAAAGTCGGTTTGGCCATGGCAACCAGGAATGCTGTTTCCGTCCCGTTCCTGTCGCAACTCAACCCCAAAGTTTCAAAACTTCAACGTTTCATATTTGGTACATAGGTACAGACTGTGGAGACGGTGTGTCGCGACATACCGTTCGTCATCTAAAGTGGTTTGCCATGGCACCAGGATGCTGTTTTCCATCGTTCCTCTCCGCACTCTAAGCTCCCAAAAGTTTTCAACTTTCACGGTTTCATATTTGGTACATAGGTACATGACTGTGAAGACGGTCTGTTGCGACATACGTTCGTCATCTAAAGTAGTTGCATTGCAAGCCAGGATGCCCTGTTTTCGCATCAGTTCCTTGTCCGGCACTCTAACTCGCTCAAAGTTTTCAAAACTTTCACATTTCATATTTGGTACATAGGGTACATGACTGTGGAGACGGTGTGTCGTGACAATACGTTCGTCATATAAAGTTGTTGCCAATGGCAAACAGGATGCCTGTTTTTCCATGTAGTAGCACAATTCTGTAATATACCTCTTGTCCGGGCGTATATTGTGCTCACTTGCGCTCTTGTTTATTGATTGCAAATATACAAATAACATATATTGGCTTTAAAAATTATTTGTGCAGACCACTGCAATGCCTTTAAATAAAAAAGTAATTAATTATTAGACTGTTCTTTTAGAAACGATAAATGTAATAAACAGGCGAGCAAATTGGGTGGCTTTGACACGCAACTCGGTATTATAAATTTTAGTATCTCACAAAATGGATTTAGACATGCAACAAATTGATTAGAACTGCACAAGTAGAGGGTCTACTGCACGTTAAAATAAACCCTGAACTGCAAACCCTCGTTCCATGGAGGACGCGGGTGAACAGGAACAGGGTCGACAGAACTCCACTCTTCCCGCAGGATCACTTTACCTGCACCGTGGGCTTAGATCTGGTTGCTCCTGCACACCGCGGTCAAATGGGAAGCAGAGGTTGTGCAGCGGGTGGAACCAGAGGGGACAGGAGAGGGTTCGGAAAAGGGGCGGGGTTGTGGCGTTCTCACAGATGGGGTTGGGACACCCGTGCGTGCAGCGAGCATGGTCGAAGATAAGTTATGTCACACCGGCATACAATGTAAAACGGTGGTGTTACCATGGCCCAGCAGTTTGGAATGTAAATAAGTCTTGGCATGAAGCATGGCACGTCGTTGGTTGTGTGTTGGTGTGTGATGCATGTGGTGAATATCTCCCCATTGAGACTCTCAGGCATTACCTGTTAGGCCAGGGTGGTGTCCCTTACCATTCGCGCCATGGTAGTATCGGCGTGTCCATGTGGGTTCGCGGCCCGTTGCAAACGAAGAACCGGCAGGGGTTTTCCCAGTTTCCGTCGTTCCACGGACGTGGGTTAGTACAGGGTCCAAACGTAGCCCTCTTTTCCCACAGGATCATTCCCACCTGCGGCCATTTGTTTGGTGAATTCGTGGCTCCTGCAAACTGCAGCTAGAGTGGAACGAGTGGGGTCAGGGAAGGGGAAGGGGTGGGGGATGCCTTTTCCAAATCGGCAGGTTGGGTTGGACGAAGAGGCAAACGGATGTTATTATTGACCCCAAGCATCAATGTGCCAATCAATATCTTTGGTGGATCAAAAGTGTCATCAGGCTGCATCTACATCCATAATCTACACCTGCATGTACTCAATGTAATTGCTGAAGAACTGTGGTATAATAATTATTTCATTGATTTATACAAACACGAGTTCGTGTGAAGTGTTAATTGATGTTTGAATTGTAAATTTAAGTGCGTGGAAGGAAGTTTCAGTCATAAAAACAACAAACCATTGAAAAGAATGAAAGTGACAGAGGAAGGAGAATCCGCCACGGTTTTGTTTGGCCTCAGTCCGATCGAGGGCTGGCTTCGAGGTTGTGTTCTGTGAGAAAAGGTCCTTCTGAGTGTTTCACGATGGAGACGATCCTGCCTAATGAAGAGAGACGCACGGCCGCTGATCAAGGCCTACGTGATGCACCGTGTGGCATCCGGACGTGCGCCCAGACCCTCAACAACAAATCCGATTCTCATTCCGGCTCGGTGACTGAAGTGTTTTTCCAAACATCCGGTGAGACCTATGGGAATATGGCGGGAAGGACGGCTGTACTAAATCTCTGCGGCGTTTGAGTAATGCGGCCTCGATGGCAGAACTGGCGACCGTGCGTGTCGGCGGAGTCTACATGGACCGTATGTTTTCCACAAGGCAGACCAGATATGATTTAAGATGTCGGGGACGGGGAGGGCTCGAATAGTGTAGCCTTCCGGAATTTAAGCGTTCCGCCGCGCGTCTGTCACACTGGAAGTATCTGCCGCCAGTCTTTCAGAAGAAGATAATGGGTGATATAATCCGCCAAATGGCTTATCCGACTCCTCGACATCTCGGAATGTCCTCTCGATCTAGCTGCCGTCCCGGTCAGACTGAATACAATATACTGCTTTCTACTGTCACACGAAACTTGGCGGGCGAGGAAATCCATCCACCAGTTGCGATCAGTAACTCGTACACACGGCCGGTAGACGGCAATATCTATTCTGAACGAGTATAAATTCCGAGATGGCGCACGATTAACCACATCTGTTTGTCTCAGTGATGACACTTCACATACACGCACACTCATTGTTCCATCTGATTGTCCTCGCGATCACGGCGGCTCGCTCACGTCCTGCACAACTGAGAGGAGTACGGCGGCCATTCTTAGGGAGCAGTGTCGCCGTATTCCGCTCAATCGCCGTGTTAGGATTTACCTTTTCTCGGAGGTCAAATTTCTGAGTCTAAGTCTCTCAGATCAGTAACCTTGCGCAGGTCTCAGCGATGACAGCCGTCCCGGTCAAAGCATTTGTGCCCGTCTTATTAATTGGTAATTCCTGCTTAGTACACACCTTCAGTCAGTCTATCTAATGGAAAACACATCTTGTGCGAAATTTGGGATCGAATCGAGATCCATCGAGATTTGATGGGAGCCAGATGATCCAATTTGTGGCGACCCGTATTAGATTTGAGTGGAGTCCTGGGCGCACGTCCGATGCCACACGGTGCACTCACGCTGCATAGGAGTTCTATCTAACAGCGAGGCTGAATCCTGCGGCATACTGGAGTTCCTCTTTTCATTATCATCGACTTCTACCACTGTTCTGGATTGAACACCAATCGCAGCCAAAAGAGCGAATTATTCAACAGTGTGTAAAAACACACCTCGTACCAGGATACCTCGAGAAACGGTGAGTCGAACCTACGAACCCACGGTGGGTTATTTCCCCGATCACATAACTCTCGTAATGCGAGTATTTCATTTGCTCTTTATGTTCAAATAGTGTTCTTGCTGAAATCATTGCATGTATCTTTGAGCCCTTTCTTCACTAGACGAGAGACGCCCAGGTTGCTCTTCCTGGCATGCAAACAGAGCATTTATACAGACTACAAATCCTTTGCTCCGGTCGTCATGTTATATTCATGAATGGAGATTTGAGATGATGTTGGTTCATGTTTTCTCTCTACACATACTAATACATGAGAACCTACGTAAACAATTGGTGTGGTCCGGTTAATGTAGCTTTATGATTGTAGCTCACCTGTCCGATCACTTTTTCTCGCAGATTGAGATTGCTTGATTGGCATTTTAATTGTATTGACTCTATCGATCTCAGCCAGGTCGTATTGCCGTTCTTTTCGCTGCTGTCTGAGTGGAGTTGAAAGACAAAGTTGTTCTCGGTGGCATTGTTAAGATTCTGCTAAAAAGATTGACACGTATTCGTATATTGTACGACGCGATCCTCAAGCATATTCAATACCCTTCGGATCACACCATATCCTCTGTATGGGAGAACGCGCAACGAGTGACGAACAATTTGTACTTCTCATTGTGAAGTTCTGAACACCACGATTGGGGACGTACCGATCTGAACACCTGAGTGGAAATTCTCGCACGCGGCCAAGAATTTCTTTCACGCCACTATGTTTCGCGATCCTCGACATCTACAATCCCTCGAGCTAATATGAACAGCGCAGGAGGTAAGAAGTTTTCAACAACTTCCGGGCAATACCATCCCACTATATACATGAATAAGAGGGATCTGTAAGACGGCGCGGGTTGCCGCCCCGCGAGACGATGAGTCGGTTGACTCTGAGCGTCGACTAATGGTAACAAAGTTAACCAATTGGTCCGCGGTGATGAACATATATTATTATATCTTTCGTGCATATCTTGGTGCAAGCGCCAGGGTGAACAATCACCCACATCTGCGTTGAGTATCGAGCAAACGAGGACCTATCAGGCCACGCAAGTATCACCGAGAGCCCAGCACCACTAGTCTCCTGTTTTCATATATTTAGGCGCCAGCGTGGGTGGAAGCAATAGTCTGTAGCCACTCACACAC
The DNA here is from genome assembly GCA_035128595.1 of Eptatretus atami. Classification (NCBI taxonomy): domain Eukaryota; kingdom Metazoa; phylum Chordata; class Myxini; order Myxiniformes; family Myxinidae; genus Eptatretus; species Eptatretus atami. The sequence continues at coordinate 80,848 of JAXMNL010000241.1, read as the reverse complement.
AGTGTGCGGCTGTCCACGCACCCGGTGCAGCCCGGTGGCCAGTTCAGCGGACTTGGGTCTACTGTGGACATAAGTGCGGGGTGTACATTCGTGAGAACGCTCACTGGTGTGTGATATGATCCATTTGTGATTGACCGATCACATGTTTCGTCGCTGTTTGACATTTTTCTGTCACAAATTGGCACCGAATATCTGGAGGGGTCGGAGTTCATAAGTGCTTATGATTTTAGGATTGGGAAGTATGAATCACATTAACTGGTGCAGCGAGTACGTCTAAGTATCATACTCTGAGTGGCAATTTTCTAAACGACCTCCATAGGATCGGCTGAATCACTGAAGTACTTTAGATATGACACCGACAGAATGGTCATGGTGGCCATAATGCCCGCCACCGAATAGTACTCGAGAGTTCATGACGTCCATTTACGTCTTAGCATGGACGTTCACTTAACGTCGACCAGCAACGATTCATTGTAAAATATTAGAAAATCTGTCTTAAATACAAAGAGCATTGCAGAATGGTCTGTATTCTACCCAAACATCATGTTCCTCGTCTAGGGCAGACCTCATAGCCATATGATTGTACATTTACGACACAGATGCAACGCATGCCGAAAGTGGCGATCATCGTTCAGTCCTTTCGGAGTCTAAGTAGCAGACAAAAGTCTGGAATTATCAAGTTTAGTACTATATAAAACCTGATAGCAAAAATTGAACACAAGGTCTAGAGATAAGCTCACTTTAAACATGACATTCCACACGGGGATATGCCATTGGACCAATAACTCTGTGATGTTTCAGAGCAACAAAAAAGCGTTATTTTAAAAAATGCTGCATGTCCAAATGTGACCCAAATTTTCTTAACTTCCTGGGACGTTTGTTTCGATTGGTACAGCCTTGTTTAGCATGCCAAAGCCCGAAAGCCTCGAACCTAGTTTCAGTGTTTTTATCTTCTTTATTTATTTGACATCCGATGGACGGAATCACTCATTTCACTGCTCGCAAGTTGCTCATCACGTGCAAGCAAATTGTCACCTCCCTAACGCTTGTAATTTATTGTTTATTTTTTAAAACGTTTCTATACACCACCCTTGAGAGTTTGGTTTAAGGCAATTCAACAAGAAGAGACGTATTACTCTTTTATAAAATATTTTTCGAGTTTTTTATCCTGAAAAATAGACCATAGTGAACACACAGTCGTTTCAAGGATTGGCCTTTAAAACTCAACTCAAATCGTCCTTATGAAGGGGGCCAGACAAATACACAAATACACACTGCGTTTTTAATTATCGGTAAAGATAGTACACATTCCTGGCTGCTGAGTAATGCATGTTAATTTCCTTCTGCCCTCCCTAACAATGCAAATTTGATGAACTGTTATCATATATTATATACCATTCAACCATAACCAGCAAATCCACCATTAAACTTCACAGAATACAAAGTATTGTTCCGAATTCTGGCCCGCCAGGCGCGCGAGCGGATTGCGTAACTCCAATCGCAACCGCGTCGCCCACCGGACGGACAATCATGTCGTGACCTCCCTGGAACTTACCGCCAGGACCAGTCACGGGTGGGGTTTACCTCACCCCGATCGTGCAATTGCCCACGGCCGCGCAGGATAGGGGGGTTTTTTTTTGGCCCCCTCGCCAAATTCGACCTACTAAGTAGCCTGCGCAGTAGTCGACCGGGCGATCGTACCTACGCCGCAAGGTCGGCTAGGACCACGACCGCTTAAGCGGTCCGTTCTGCTACAGTGATAACCGAGCGGTGTTATCGCCGACGCTCGACGGATCCGTGATTCTTCTTTACCGGGTGTTCAAACCCCACTACCAATCATCCACGATGCAAAGATGGCATTTTCAGTGGGGTGAAAGGAGACGCACGAACGGCGATACATTTCACACAAGGAACATTTATTATAACAACACATATTTACCCAAACACAAGCAAGGAATCATGCAACGTATTTACAAGCAAGGCAAATCCGAAATGAAACACGGATACAGCAAAGAAAGCAATGAAGCAATACACCGACCTATAATTTAATTAGCCAATTTACAGGCACTTTCACAGGTATACTTATAGGGACACGGCGCCACAGCAGTCATACAAAAGCAAAAGAAAAACCCTCTCATAGGCAAGGGGGTAGACGGGGTTCGTAAACCTTTATGGTCCGTGGGCCGTGGATGACCGAAAAGGCCCGCGAGAACCGAAGGGTCCTTACCCGCGCCTCATGGCGCGACGGTTGGGCAAGGTCGCCGACCGTCGACTCCCACGGCCTTGCGTAGGCCGCGCCTGTCCTCGGGCCCCTGGCGTGGTCACGAGCCTCTCTCCGGCGTTGCTGCTGGGCTTCCACGACCCACAGCCCGAGCAAGAAAGGACTGGAGGGCAAGGGGCTTCAGGACCAGAGAGAGGAGTGGTTGTCGACGACCCAAACAGAGAGCTCATGGACCAGAGAGAGAACGAACGTCGACACCAGACAGAGAGCGACCACTACCTCCAGACGCCTCCAGACCCACAGCCCCACAGCCCACTCGTCCACTCACTCGATTCTCGTTCCGCGTGCCCCTTTATCTCGACGGAGGCATCGCCCCTCCTTAGCGGCGCGCAGGGGAGGAATGATGTTGATTGCCGATGTAATATAAAGTAAGGTGTGGGAGTATGGCGAAGTAATGGCACCAATATTTATGACGACGTTAGTTCACTGACCACCGGTCTCCACCAGTCGTAACCTATGTAATTTGATGTGAAAAGTTGAACTTTGGGAGTTAGTGCCGGACAGAACTGAATGAGAAAACAGCCATCCACTGGTTGCTAATTTGGCAACTACTTTGATAACGAATCGTATGTGCAACAGACCGATACTCCACAGTCCTGTACCTATGTACAAATATGAAACGTGAAAGTTGAAAAACTTTGAGTTAGAGTCGGAGAGGACGGATGGAAACGCATCCGTTGCCCATGGAAGCCACTTTTAGATGACGAACGATATGTCGCGACACAGCCGTCTCACAAGTCGTACCTAGTACCAATATGAAACGTGAATTGAAACTTGGGAGTTAGAGTGCCGGACAGGAACGGACCGGAACAGCAATCCTGGTTGCCCATGGCAACGACTTTTAGATAGAACGTAATGTCAACCCACACCGCTCCCATCCTGTATAGGTACCAATATGAACGTGAAAGTTTTGAAAAACTTTGGGATTAGAGTGGGCGGAAGGAAACGGATGGAAAACAGCAATCCCTGGTTGTCATGGCAACCATTTAGAATGACGAAGTATGTCGGCGACACACCGTCTCCACAGTCTGTTACCTATGTACCAATATGAAAACGTGAAAATTTGAAACTTTGGGAGTTCGAGTGCGACAGTGAACGGACGGAAACAGCAATCCTGGTTGCCATGGCAACGACTTATTAAGATGACGAACGTATGTCAACGACACACCCGTCTCCACAGTCGTGTACCTATGTACCAATAAAACGGTGAAAGTTGAAAAAACTTTGGGAGTTGAGGCAGAGAGGAACGATGGAAAACCAGCCATCCCTGGTTGCCATGGCAAAACATTTTAGATTGACGAACTATGTCGCAGACACACCGTCTCCACAGTCTGTAACCTAGGTACAAATATGAAACGTGGAAAGTGAACTTTTGGAGTTAGAGTGCGGACAGGAACGGACGGATGGACGGACCAGACAGAACAGACGGACGGACGACCGGTATCACTAACGCCCCGATAATATATAATATAATAATATATATATATTATATATATATATATATATATATATTATATGTTTACGGCTGTGGAAATTCCGCAACCACCACATTCACTCCGATAGATGAGATAATCTTTTGAAGTACAATGTAAGTTAGCCCCAAACCCATTGTTTAGAGGAATTAATGTGATTCATTCGGGCTGCGATCCCTTTGAAGTTAGGCGTTTATTTCTTTTCCTACTTATTTGAACCAACCACGCTCCAACTCTCAAGACAAACAACAAAACAAACGCCAGCAGCCCAACCTACCTTCAACCAACTCGCTCCCGCAAACCTCACCACCGCCAATTCCAAACGGCATATGGCATCGGGCCACCGCCGAATTCCACACCTTCACCTCTCTCCTAACGGGCCATCCCGCCCACCTGTGGCACCGACGGTCGAGCTACTTGGGCCCGTCCGGCGATACGCACCGAGCCCGCGGGCAAATAAGGGCTTTCCGAGAGAAGAATTCGGATGCAGGAATGACAACCCCCATTGATCCAATCAATTAGGGAAGCGGGGGCGCTTGGCCCGCCTCCAGAAATTCTGAGGGAAATCCAGGATATTCAATGAGGATCAGAAGATTCGCCTCTTTCTCGTCCAATGGCCGAGCGTGGACTCCGCCTGAGGTCGTTTTGATCGAGAATTGGCATATGGTGGGTTCCTGGAGCCGATAAGACGAGGCGCAAGGCGATCGTGGCGAAGTGGGCAATAGTTTGGAGGGAACCGGTGCGGAGGGAGATCGGCTGAGGAAACCGGAGGTGGGTCCCGGGGGAGGAAGTTCGGCGACAGGTCGGGTGAATCGGCGCGTCGCGGGACCAAGCAAGCCCAGCATACCTCCCAGAGCATCAACAATCCCCCTTTCCCCAGCTGAGAGAGTGCGAAAAAGGGGGCCGTCATTTACCAGCAGGTGCACACGAACTGCGCCGTGCAGCGACATTGCGAGCTCGCCACGAGGGGCGGGTAGGACTTCGGTACGTGACCTGGCCGCATACCAGGTTACGCGCATAGGCCACGGGCCAGTCTGACTCCCTTGGCCTTTGAGGGGTCTTCTTTGCCTTTGTGTGAATGGTGTTAGGGCGCCGTGTCTTTAAGGTGAAACTGTATAGTGATGCCGTGTGTACGCGAATCGGTATCCGTAGCTTCAATTTTATTGTTTTTTGTTTTAAATTGATATATGTGCATTGTGATTACTGTATGGCTGTAATGTGATGCTTATCCGTGTTTGTGAAATTAAATTGCTTACTTGGTGAACTGTGACCGTTTCGCTTCGCTTTTTTATTGAACTCCATCTTAGTTTCACGTAAAAAGAGGTTCGGTAGCGGGCTGATACGCCCGATAATATCGAACCGGTCGAGGCCGAGATAAACACCGCTCGGTTTCCCGATAGCAGGAACGGACCGGCTTAGCTTCGGTCCGAGTCCCTGCGTGGAGGTGCGATCGCCGTTACATCCGCATGGGTAACTAGGTAGGTCGAGTTTTGGGAATCACCCTAATCCCACGGTGGCGGTGTACGATCGTGGTGAGGCCGAAGGCCCCCGTGACTGTCCCGCGTTGTCCCGAAGGGTCACGACCTGAATTGTCCGTCGGTGGCGCGTGCCGCGATCGAGTCACGTGGCGTTCGCACGCGCGGGCCGCGATTCGCAACAATATCTATACTTATGTTTCTCTATCTTCACATAATTCAGTGAACGATATGAATTTTGCTTTTGTACATGCAGGAAGCACAGACATTCATCATGCACACTGTGTGGATCAACGTAAACATGTCAGGCGGTATTGTTTGGTTATGGTGGCTGGTTCATGGTTTCATGTGTCTGGTATCCAACACTGGTGTGTGGAAAGGAGATTGACCGTGTCAATTGGTGATGGTCATTGGGGATAACCAACTGCAAGATCGACCAGAGTGTCGTTAATACGGACCAGGCTTGTTGTCGCAACCTCTGAAGTTGCAGCTAATCCATGGAGATGGTACCAGTAACTCGGGGATTTGGCGCTCAGGATGACAGGGTCGGGGTGTTTGCGAACATACTGAGTGGGGATTTGGGGTGGTGCTTTGGGGAACTCTGAGAGGTGGCGGAGGTGCCTCAAGACCGTCTTGATGGTTGGCCGGGGTGTTTGGAACTGACCGAGGGTGAAGAATAAATTTGTCTCTCAGGACTGGATACCATTGATAGAGTCCAAGCAGGCTGAATAGTTACGTTCAGGGAGCTAGGCGTAAAAACTGTACGGCATTAGGGTGCAAGGAGGTGAGTGCGAGGAATCTGTGAGGGTTCGAGCCAAGATGAAAGCTTCATGCCTGTGTTAGAGTGAAAGACTTCAAACTACGAGTACTGGGAATGCAAAAGGTAAATCGACTTTTGCGGGATGAGAAGCACAAGGGAAACACTGAGCCTGAGGAGAAGAGTTTGGCATTCGATTCCACTCATTCGAATGAGAGTAGCAGCGCGATGCTTGTGCGGCTGTTATCTCATTTCGTTTGAGAAACGCAATATTGGAGTGAGGTGCTGGTGGCATGACTTGTTTAAACTCGTCGACACGCAGTAGATCAAGGCATAACGCCAGATGGGAACTGCATGTTGCTCGCTGTCCATAGTGCTGGACAGGTTCTGAAGACACCACGAGGCAAATCCGTGCGAGTATCGCCAGCACATAAGATATTGTTCCCTATTGCTGGACATCTCAACACTATTCCAGGGACTGAGCACTAACCTGTTCAGAAGGTGTTTAGACGTGTTCAGGGACTGAGCAACATCCTGACGAGAAGGTGGACTTGCAGGTGCGGTTGTGACGTGAGGCGATGGTGATCGTAGTTCATTCATTCCGCTTCGTCATTGAGCTATATTACATTGAGGGTCCTGAATGGCACTTTCGGTTGAGCCCTTATTATCTTTGGAAAATATAATTCGACAAGTGTTCCACCAATCGGTGTTGATTGTCTCGAGAGAGTGTTTGAGTATCAGTAAATCGCCTTGCAGTGTAGTGGTTGTCCTCGTTTTTACCACCTTTGGACAGGTCACCACTCCTGTCCAAAGGACAGGTCCCAAGCCTCCTGTCAAGGACGGTCCACACACCTGTCAAAGGACGTCACCACTTCGTCAAAGGACAGGTCACACTCCTGTCCAAAGGAAAGGTACCACTTGGATGGCTCAATCATCCCAGGCAGTCTGGTTTCTCATGCTTGTCTGCCTCAGAGGATGCAGGCTGAGTCAACCAGCACCTGGTATCTATTAACAACAGCAGATATGAACTGAGACCAAGATACCAAGCCCACCCCCCGCATTTAAGCCAACCAGGACGGTTAACTTGTGATTTCTGAGATAAAATATAACGTCAAGTTCGACTCTCAACAATCGGAAATATTGTGAATTCTCCATGAGTTGGGTCACTGAGATAAAGATTGTGGATTGAGGTCTTATTTCACAATTTGTAAGATATTAAGAAGTACTGTCCTTTTCTTGAAGTGAGTGAATCAGCTGGTTGACTCCTAATCCAGGGATTGGGGGGGGGGGTGCCGGGGGCTATGAGTAAAATAAGATTGCTATTAATTGCGATTGATGATACCTTTCAAGGAACCAGAAGATACCTTTCCAATGGTTCAATGATGACCGACTCGGTGTTGGTGTTGGTTTCAATCGATGAGAGTGGTTGTCCGTTGGGTCTGCACGTGAACCAAACACTTTGGGTTGGGGCGCGGTGCTGGGTACTCATTCCCCATTAAGTGCACTTCGTTATTACTGACAATATGTTCTGTACACGTCAGCCAGCCTGTGGCAGACACGTGGTGTCAATGATTTGTTGATGGAACAGGTCCGTTTCTCAACATGTGAAACCACTTCTTGGGAAGATAATGCTCAAATGTGGACAACACTGAATCCTAACGATAAAGATACGACACCCTGATGCGATTTTGTGTGCTTGCCCACTCTTATCCAACCCTGACATCCCACTAGCAGGAAATTTAACTTGGTAATATCTGATTGTTAATAATGGGGTACCGATGTGGCACAGCTTGATGGGCCAAATGCTTCCACCTGCCATAATTTTTTGTGAGTGTATTCAATTTAGAACGACTGTGTTAACCCCGGAAGCGACGAACACCTTGGGACATCCCATGATGGCATGCGAGGAAGCGAAGTATATCGACACTCCGGATGTCCTCGACTGGGTGAAAAGAAAGTTCGAGAAAGCGAAGAAGCACGCCACTTGTCCGAACCGTTACTCTGAGATGGCGTAGAGTCTGGGCGCTGGAATGGCTGCATGCTCCGGGACTAGGACTCAGTCAAGCCGACCTAAGGCTCATCTTTGTGATGGTTGTGAAGACCGCTCTGATTTTCCAGAGAGTTCAAGCGATCACGCATACACGCACTACCCACAGGCATCAGATCGAAGGTTCCACCTCAACCAGTATAAAATGCTCTACATGTGAAAGGTTTTCTCAAAAAGGCCATTTGAGAAGCACTAGGAGTCACACAGGGAGCATCCCTCCTTTACCTTCCAGAATAGGTTGAACCTATTTCAATAGATAGTGTGATAAACACAAAGCAGAATTGCAGTCATATGTGAAGTAGATTGTAATTATATTAGATTAGCAGTGCTGCTGTATGTCTTATTGTTTTTTTATCATCTAACTTTGTATGGTACATAGCATAGGAATTTGAGCAGTTTTTGACGTGGCTATATCGATTTATAAGATTACGTCTTCATCTAACTTCACTTTTATTTTTTACTTTGATGCTTCAACACTTTTCTTTTCTGTCTCGTACAATTTGTGGCAAACAGCAGTTCGACGCTTTGGTGTAAGAGGAAGTGCTGAGATTATCATTCTACGAGCTCTAACAGTAGCTTTTGCAAATGTTTGGGCACTCCGAAAAGGTGCAGCATCTTTCTGTGAAGTCGCGGTAGACTTTGCTTCC
>JAXMNL010000241.1:55767-71115 GCA_035128595.1 Eptatretus atami | reverse complement strand
CAATCCCCGATTAGGGACCGTAAACCAGCTGATCACTCACTTCAGAAAAGGAGGACATTTTACTTCTTAATATTCTTACAAATTGTGAAATATAAACCTCAATCCACAAATCTTATCTCAGTGAAGCCCACTCATGGAGAATTCAACAATATTTCCGATTTGTGAGATTCGAACTGTGACGTATATTTATCTCAGAGACACAAGTAACCGGCCTGGTGTTGGCTTAATGTTCGGGTGGTGGGCTTGGTATCTTGGGGTCCTCAGTTCAAAATCCTGCTTTGTTGTTGAATAGATACCAGGTGTGGTTGACTCAGCCTGTCATCCTTCTGAGGTCGCAACATGAGTACCAGCTTCTGATGTGAGCCAAGTGATTGAGCTCTGATGCTCATTGCGAGTGGTGACCTGTCTACAAGTGTGATGTCAAAGTGTAAAAACGACAACCACTTACACTGCAAGGGTCAGATTTACCTATACTCAAACACTCTTCTCAGACAAGTCAACACCGATTGGTGAACACTTGTCGAATTATATTTCCAAAGAATAAGAGCTCATAACGAAAGTGCCTTCAGGACCTCAATGTAAATATAGCTCAATGACGAAAGCGGGAAATGAATGAACACGTGATCACATCGCCTCACGTCACACACGTCCCTCAAGCTGCCACCTCCTCGTCAGGAGATTTGCTCAGTCCTGAATACACGTTCTTACAACACCTTCTGAACAGGAGGTGCTCAGTCCCGAATAGTTTTTGAGATGTCCCAGCATCAGGGACAATATCTCTCATGTGCTGGAGTACTTCAGCACGGATTCCTCGTGGTGGTCTTCAGAACCTGTCACAGCATATGACAGCAGCGGAACATGCAGTTCCCATCTGGCGTTATGCCTTTGATCTTACGCGTGTCTGGACGAGTTAGAGGCAAGTCATGACCACCAGCACTCACTCCATTTGGTTTCTCAAACGAAGAATAAAGCCGCACAAGCATCGCGCTGCCACTCTGCATACGAATGAGTGGAATCGAAATGGCCAAACTCTTCTCCTCAGGCTCAGTGTTTCCTTGTGCTTCTCATCCCGCAAAGTGATTTACCTTTGTCAATTCCAGTCTTCGTGAGTTTGAAGTCTTTCACTCTGAAAACACAGGCATGAAGCTTCATCTTGCTCGAACCCTCACAGATTCCTCGCACATCGACCTCCTTGTCCACCCTTAATGCACGTACAGTTTTACGCCTCAGCCCCTGAACAGCTCAGCTATTCAGCCTGGCCTTGCGACTCTGATCAATGGTATCCAGAGTCCCTTGAGAGACAAATTTATTTCTTCACCCTTCGTCAGTTCCAAGACATCCCCGGGCAACATCAAGGACGGTGGTCTTGAAGGCACTCCGCCACTCTTCAGGATCCCCCAAAGCACCCAGATCCCCAAATCCCCACTCAGTCATGTTCGCAAACACCTCAGCACCCTGTCATCCTTGAGCTTGCCAACATCCAGCGAGGCTGGTATGGTACCATTCTCCTGGATTTAAGCTGCAACTTCAGAGTTGCGACAACAAGCCTGTTGTCCGTATTGAGGAACTGAGCACTCTGGTCGACCTTGCAGTTCTGGATCATCCCCCAATGACCATCACCAAGCACACGGTCAATCTCCTTTGCCACATCACCAGTGTTGAATACCAAGACAAGCGATGAAACCATGAACCAGCCACCATGAACCAAACAATAACGCCTTGACGATGTGTACGTGCATCGCACACAGTGTGCATGATGATGCGTGATGCTCACCTGCATGTGACAAAAAGCAAAAACTTCATGATCGTGCCACTGAATGATTATGGTTGAAGAGTAGAGAAACTATAAGTATAATGATATTGTTAGCGAATTCGCGCCCCCGCGGCGTGCGAACGCCCTGGAGCCGAATCGCGGCCGTCGCCCACCGGACGGACAATTCAGTCGGACCCTTCGGACAACGCCGGGAGCCAGTCACGGGTGGCCTTTCGCGCTCACCACGAGTGCCAATCGGCCACCCGCGTGGGATAGGTGGTTCAGCCAAACTCGACCTACCTAAGAATACCCACGCGGATGGTAAACCGGGCGGATCGCACCTCGCGCAGGTCGACTTCGGACACGAACCGCTTAAGCGGTCCGTTTCCGCGCTATGGGGCATAACCGAGCGGTGTTATCGTCGCCTCCGACGGTTCTGATTTAATTATCGGCGTATCAGGCCCGCTACGAAACCCTTTTACGTGAAACAAGATGGGGTTCAATTAAAGAAAAGACGGAAGCGAAACGGTGCACAGTTCAACAAGATAAGCACATTTAATTCACACACACGGATAGACAACATATACAGCCATACAGTCAATCACAAATGCACAATATCAATTTAAAAAACAAAAACAATAATGCAGAGCTACGACCAATACCCGTAACACGGCAACCACTTATTACAGTTCTACACTTACAAGGACCACGGGCGCCCAAAACACGCATTCCACCAAAGGCAAGGAAAGACCCCCTCAAGGCAAGGGAGTCAGGACTGGGCCCTGTCGGGCCTAATGCGCGTGAACCTGGATGAGCGGCCAGTCCACCGAGACGAAGGGTCCTACAACCCGCCCTCGTGGCGACGCGCAACAATGTCGCTGGCAGCGGGGCGGCGCCTCAGTTTTCGTGTGCACCTGCTGGTGTAAAGTGGAGAACGGGGCCCCCCTTTGCCACGTCTCTCAAGCGCTGGGGGCGAAAGGGGGAATTTTGTTTGATGGCCTCCTTTGGGGGGAGGTTATTGGGCGGTGGCTTGCCTAGAAGTCCGCGACGCGCGATACTTAACACCGCGACCTCGTCGCCGACTCCTCGCCCCGGCACCCGAGCCTCCGTTTTCCTCAGCCGATCTCCCTCAGCAGCCGTTCGCTCTCAAACTCATCTGCCACTTCTGCCCACGATCGCCTTGCCGCTCGTCTCTTTATCGGCCCAGAACCCACCATATGCAAATTCTTCGATCAAAACGACCTCAGGGGCGGAGCCACGCTCGCCGATTGGACGGAGAAAAAGAGGCGTGAATCTTTTCCTGCATCCTCAAATTTGCATATCTGATTTCCTCAGATGGTCTGAGGCGGCGGCCAAGCCGCCCCGCGCTTCCTAATTGGATGGAATCTAGATGTGGCGTGTGCATTTGCTGATCCGAATTCTCTCTTCGGAAAGCGCGCTATTTTTTGCACTCGCGGCTCGGTGCGTATCGCGGACCGGGGCCCAAGATAGCCCGTACGCTCGGTGCCCACAGGATGTGCGGAATGGCCGTAGGAGAGAGGGTGAAGGTGTGGAGGGATTTTCGCGCGGTGGCCGCGATGGCCATGAGCCGTTTTGGAATGGCGTGATGTGAGGTTTGCGGGAGGCGAGTGCGTGAAGGTAGGTTGTGGCTTGCTGGCAGTTGTTGTTTGTTGTGTCTGAGAGTGGAGCGTGGTTGGTGTCAAACTAAAGGTAGAACAGAAAAACGCCTAACTCAAAGATCGCAGTCCCGAATGAAAATCACATAATTCCCTCTAAACAGTGCGTTCCAACCGTTTTTCTGTCTTCCCCTGCACCCAATTTCAACCATCCAGATCTTCCCCCTTTCATGTGTATGAGAGAAAAGAACAGTTTAAAACACACTGAGACTATTTACTAATTATTTTTCAAATCACTAACACCGCTAACATTAAATTGTATTGAATAAGAACACGCATTTAGTGTGACTTCTGGCATTGTTTGCCGTTCACGAGTCTTCAATGTCTGGGAGTTATGTAGAGCCGCACATCGAAGATCCGCCTCCAACCTCCAACTTGTTGCCGTGCCTTTTTTTTGAGGTGTACCAGTTGCCGAAAATCTGTCTCACCACAAAGAAGGTGAGACGAAAACATGGACAATATCCCGCAGAGATTGGTCGAGAAGCCGGGTAGGGTTCTCGGACTTGCGCCCGGCGCGGCCGGGCGCTCCGGACGGGCGGCGCCCGCCGCGCCGCCGCGCGCGCGCGGCCGCGGCCCCGCGGCCGCCGGGGCGGGCGCGCCCGGCGGCGGGGCGGCGCGGGCGGGCGGGGGGGCGGCCCGGGGCGGCGCCCGGGGCGGCGCGCCGCCGGCCGGCGGCGCGCCCGCGCCGGCGGCGGCCCCGGCGGCGGCGGGGCGCGCCCGGCCGCGCCGGGCCGCCCCGCGGGGCGCGCCGCGGCGCGCGCGGCGGGGGGGCGCGCGGGGCGGCGCGGCGGCGCGGCGCCGCGCGCCGCGGGGGGCCGCCCGCCCGCGCGGCGGCGGCGCGCGGGCCGCGCCGGCGGCGGCGGCGCGGGGGCCGCCGCTGGCGCGCGGGCGGCCGCGCGCGGCGCGCGGCGGCCCGCGGCGGGGGGCGCGGGCCCGCCGCGGGCGCCGGCCCCCGCGCCGGGCGCGGGCGGGGCGCCGGCCCCCGGCCGGCGCGCGGGCGGCCGCGCGGCGGGGCGCGCGCCCGCGCCGCGGCGCCGCCGGGCGCGCGCCGGCGCGCGGCGCCCGCCGCCGGCCCGCGGGGCGCCCGCCGGCGGGGGCGCGCGCCGCGCGGCCGCGCCCGCCGCGCGGCCGCCGCGCGCGCGCGGCGGCGGCGCCCGGCCGGCCCGCCACGCCGCCGCGCGCCGCCGCGGGGCCGCCGGCGGCGCGGCCGCGGGGCGGGCCCGGCGCGGGCCGGCGCGGCGCGCGGGCGCCGGCCGGCGCGGCCGGCCGCCGGCGGGCGCCCGGGCCCCGCGCGCGCCGCCGCCGCCGGCGGCGCGCGGGCGGCGCCCTCCAAAAACTCTTCCAGATTCCATATTCTGGAAGGCATCCTTCCTGCTAGAGCGCTTTCCAAGGTCCAGGAACTCTTCCTGCCACGCTTCTGGCACATCATAACATTCCTCTGAAATGGGTCTCTGATAAGCCTTGTTCTCGCTTGCTTTCTCGTTTGTGATCCCCGGGGAAGTAATACTTGAATTCTTCCTCCAACGCCTTCGAGGTGTTGTTTGATATCCTCGGCCTATTGGATCAGGCAACACCATCCTCCATATCCTCCACACATTCGTTCAGAAGCGAGGAATGAGGAAAAACTTCCACTCCCCGCTCTTTTTCTCCACAGCTTCAGTTTAGCCCACGAGCTCTGATCTTGTCCGACTGGAAAAAGATGTTGGTCCCTTTGCCCTGCAGTTTCCTGTTGAGGCTCGTCAATGCACTGGAAAATATCGGACAAGTAGGACAGCCGCCACACGGAACTCACCCTTCAACGCCTCCAGAAAGCACAACATTCTCCTTGCCGCCCGAAGGAAGGCTACCAAACCTCATCAAACATTCCAGGACATCGCTGCAAACATGTTTCCCTTGAGCAGCACCTCAACCTGAGTATGAAACAGCAACCGATTCGTGCGTCGGCTTCCATGCCTTCACAGAGGCCGACCGGAGACAGCCGCAGTGTTCAGAGCGGAACCTTGATAAAGTTGACGACTTTGATGACAGTCTCGAGATGGCTGCTTGAAGTTCTTTGGGGAGATTCTCGAAGCAACGCGCCTCTTTGTGGATCAGACAGTGTGATCGATTCCACTGCCGGAATTCTGTGCTTGACGAGGGTGACGAAACCCGAATCGAGAGCGAGGCATGTGGGCACCATCCGTGCACACCCCAACCAGAGACTGCCAGCTGATGTTGCTGTCTCGGAAAAAGTCATTGATAAGGTTCCATCACATCCTGAGCTTTGACCCTCGTGGTCTGAGCAGTTTTGCAGAAGAGGAATTCTCTTCCAATTCCTTTTCGGTGCGTATAATGAAATAAAGGGACCAACAGCTGGGGACAGAGTTCGCAACATCTGTCGATTCGTCGAGTTGAATCCAAAAAAAACTGTGACCCTCGAACCTTCTGAACAACTTGTTCTTGATGCTCTCAGCCATACATTGCATCCGTGACCGAAATGGTGTTGTTTGAAAGGAAATCTGGTGTCATTCTTTGTTGTGGGCAGCCTCACAAGGACCAACTTCACGCACTGCAGCATACAGGGCTTCACAATGTTTCACAATTTGTGTGGTTTCTTACTCCCTCGCCCAATCTTGACGAGACTTCGTATGACTCTTTCACAATAGCGTCCGTTTTGCTGACGAAACGTTCCAGTTGAGTCAGTCTCATCATTCTTCAGTAATTTTGTTTCAAGCTTGAAAGTATTCACGATCCTGTCTGTAGTTCGGGATGAGATCCTTGAAGGTGTTGCTTCATCTGGAATGGCTTCATTGCTACCATTTCCCCCAGTCTTTGTGCAGATGGACACATTGTGCGCAGATTTCCCCCGTTATTTCACAACGAACGTAAAACCGAAGTCATAGATATGCTTCTGAAATATCCGTTTTTTTCGACATGATCACTTGCGGACCTTGAAGAAGAAACAAGAGAGATCATATTAAGACATGGTATAGAAAAGCAACAAACTAAAAAAGAGAAAGAAAATAAACAATAAGAATGAAAAGCCGAGGGTAAAGTTCAGAAAACGGGTACTCCTGCAGAATGAGAACAGAAGGCTATACTGGAAATTATTTTCTAATTATTTCTGATAATTTCCAGAATTTTTAATTCCAGACTAGAATTTCCCCCTGAAAAACACCCAAATTTCCCCCTGGGCGGAAAAATTTCCCCGGTTGGAACCGTGCTCAAAACAATGGTTTGGGGCTAACTATACATGAACTTAAAAGATATCTCAACCCTACGGACGTTGGAAGGTGGTTGCCGAATTTTCCACAGCCGTAACAATATATAATATATATATATATATATATATATATATATATATATATATATATATAATATATATCGGGGCGTATTATGCTGATACCGCCGTCGTCCGTCGTTCTGTCTTCTGTCCGTCCATCCGTCCGTTCCTGTCCGCCACTCTAACTCCAAAAGTTTCAACTTTCACGTTTCATATTTGGTACCTAGGTACAGACTGTGGAGACGGTGTGTCGCCGACATAGGTTCGTCATCTAAAGTGGTTGCCATGGCAACCAGGATGCATTGTTTTCCATCCGTTCCTCTCTGCACTTCTAACTCCAAAGTTTCAACTTTCAGTTTCATATTGGTACATAGTACAAGACTGTGGAGAACGGTTGTTCGTGACATACCGTTCGTCAAAATCTAAAGTCGGTTGCCATTGGCAAACCAGGATGCTGTTTCCGTCCGTTCCTGTCCGCACTCTAACTCCAAAGTTTTCAACTTTCACGTTTTCATATTTGGTACATAGGTACAGGACTGTGGAGACGGTGTGTCGCGACATACGTCGTCATCTAAAGTCGGAAAGTTTGCCATGCAACCAGGATGCTGTTTTCCATCCGTTCCCTCCGCACTCTAATCCCAAGTTCTCAACTTTCACGTTTCATATTTTGGTTACCTAGGTACAGACTGTGGAGACGGTGTTGTGACATACGTTCGTCATCTAAAGTCGTTGCCATGGCAACCAGATTGCTGTTTTCCGTCCGTTCCTGTCCGCACTCTTAACTCCAAAGTTTTCAACTTTCCACGTTTCATATTTGCGCTACATAGGTACAGGACTGTGGAGGACGGTGTGTTCCGGGCGGGAAAAACCACCATACGGGGTTTTTCGTCATCTAAAGTGGTTTGCCATGGCAACCAGGATGCTGTTTTCCATCCGTTCTCTCCGCACTCTAACTCCCAAGTTTTCAACTTTCACGTTATATTTCGGTACATGTACAGACTGTGGAAGGACGTCTGTTTGCGACATACGTTTCGTACTAAAGTAGTTAGCCATTGCAACCAGGATGCTGTTTTCCATCAGTTTCTTGTCCGCACTCTAACTCCCAAAGTTTCAACTTTCACATTTTCATATTTTGGTACATAGGTACAGACTGTGGATGACGTGTGTCGTGACATACGTTCGTCATATAAAAGTGGTTGCCATGGCAAACCAGGATGCTGTTTTCATTGTAGTAGCACAATTCTGTATATACCTTTCTTGTCCGGGCGTATATATTGTGCTCACTTGCGCTCTTGTTATGATTGCAATATACAAATACATATATTGCTTTAAAAATATTTGCGATCAGACCACGTGCAATGTTTATAAAAAAATTAATTATAGCTAGTCTTTAGAAACGATAAATGTATAAAACAGGCGAGCATGGGTGGCTTGACACCAACTCTGGTATTATAAATTTTAGGTACTGCACAAAATTGGATTTAGAACTGCACAAATTGATTTAGAACTGGCACAAGTAGGGGTCTACTGCACTGTAAAAAAACCCTGACTGCACCCTCGTTCCATGCGAGGGACCAGCTGGGTGAGAACAGGAACAGGGTCGACAGAAAACTCCACTCTTCCCCAGGATCACTTACTGCACCGTGCGGCTTAGAATCTGTGCTCCTGCACACCGCGGTCAATGGGAGACAGAGGTGTGCAGCGTGGCGGGACAGAGGGACAGGAGAGGGTTCGGAAGGGCGGAGTTGTAATGTGCCGTCTCACAGATGGGGTTGGGACACCGTGCGGCAGCGAGCATGGTCGAAGATAATGTTTTTCACACGGCAATACAATGTAAACGTGGGTGTTTACCATGGGCCACAGTTTGGAATTGTAAAAATAAGTCTTGGCATGAGCATGGCCACGTCGTTGGTGGTGTTGTGTGTGATGCGTGGGTGGGAATATCTCCCCATTGAGACTCTCAGGCATTTACCTGTAGGCCAGGGTGTGTACCTTACCATTCGCGGCCATTGGTAGATCGGAGCGTGTCATGTGGGTCGCGCCTTGCACGAAGAACCGGAGGGGTTCCCATCCGTCGTATACACACGGACGTGGTTAGAATCAGCAGGGTCACGTAGCCCTTCTTTCCACAGGATCATGTCATCGCGCGCATTGTTTGTTGATCGTGTCCTAGCAAAATGCAGTTAGAGTGGAGCGGTGGGGTCGGGAGGAAAGGGGGGGCATGGAGGGCGTGGAGGCATGCCTTTCATCGGCCAGGGTTGGTTGCGACGAGAGGCAAAACGGATGTTATTATGACCCCAAGCATCAATGCGGCCAATCAAGATCTTTTGGTGGATCAAAGTGCATCAGGCTGCATCTATATCCATATACACACCTGCATGTACTCATGTAATTGCTGAGAACCTGTCGTATAGGATAATTCAATTTAATTGATTTATACAACAGTTCCGGTGAAGGTTAATTGATGTTGAATTGTAATACTTAACTGCGTGGAAAGGAAGGTTCAGTCATAAAACAACAACCATGAAGAAGTGAAAGTAAGAGGAAGGAGGAATCCCCGACGGTTTGTTGGCCTCAACCGGATCGAGGCTGCTCGAGGTTGTGTTCCGTGTGAGAAGGCTTCTGAGGTGTTTCACGATGGGAAGTACGATACTGTAATTGAAAAGACCACGGCGTTGAATCAAAGCCTACGTGATAGCAGCCGGTTGCACCGGACGTGCCGCAGACCCTCAACCAAGCAGAATCGTTCTTCATCCGGCTCGGTGACAAGTGTTCAGCAAACACGGTGAGACCTATGGGGAAGATGGCGGGACGGCTGTACCATGAACCTCGCGGTGTGAGTAATGCGTAGCTCGATGGCAGGAACGGCGTGACCCGTGTCGCGAAGATGCACAGGACGGTGTTTCCAAAGCACAGATTGTTAATCGTGGCTCGAATAGTGTAGTCGCCGTCCGCCGCGTCTGATCACTGGAAGTATCTGCCGCCAGTCTTCAGAGAAGATAGATGGTTTACCAACATGGCTATCGCTCCTCGGACATCTCGGAATGTCTTTTGTCAGTGCTTCGATGATCCTTCTACACACATCGGAAACCTCATCAATAACTAAAGATGACTTCTGAGCGAGGTTAACCAGTGCTGTCCCTTTAGTGATGCTTCATACGAATTTCTTGATGATCCGAATGGCACCTTACACCGGCAAATGAAGAGTACGGCATTAGGTGAGCAGTGTCGCCGCTACTGTCCGCTCATCGCCGTGTTAGGATTTTATTCTCGGATAAATTCTGTGAAGTCATATCAGTATCCACAATCAAGCATGCGTTAGTCGTAACTGTTGTACCAATTCAATCACTATCATGAAACCAAATTTGTTGCAAATTTGGATGGATCATCATCATTTGAGCCAATGATCCAATGGATGATAAAGTTTACCCTGCAAGTTTACAACAGGGCTGAATCACCTGGGCATACTATGTTCATGTAACGCACTGTCGATGCCCAGAGCCAAAGATTGTTATATCTGGATGTATTGTTCAATTAAATTTTCCTGAAATCCAACAAATCGATAGGATTTTGTTAGGAAAATAGTTTCCCCTGTCAAAAGCCCAAACAATTGCAATCTGCCCTTTTTCACAAACAGAAGCCCAGGTGCGCTCCCCTGGCAGCACATGAGCTTTACAGAAAGTCCACACTTGCAGCCATTATCAAGGTTATGGTTAGAAAGTGCTTTTTCTCAACTATACAATGACTGTTAAACAATTGGGTGTCTATTGCGCATCGCTTCTTTACTGGGTTGATTGTGTTTTTGTTTTGACCTTACATCCAGCTGGTCGTGCCGTTCATTTTCTTCCTTGCTGTCTGGAGGTAGTGAAAGACAAATTTTCTTGGGGGTATTGTTAAAATTTCTGAAAAAAGATTGCACATTGTTGAAAGTACCTTCCTAGTCGTGTCTTCCACATTCTTAGCCCAAAAACAATTTGTAGTTTCTATTGAAGTTGACACCACGAACGGTTTTACACGAATTTTGATCGGAAAAATTTCACCTTTTTCTCTGACGCCTTCGATGCTCGAATAGAAACGGAGTAGAATGTGCCAAAACTTCCCGTGCATAAGTATATAATATGATACTAAAGCGAGCAGCCATTGTGATTTGTCTCAATAATACAAAATTATAATTGCGGATATTTTTATTTATGGTCATCATAAAACACGTATAATATTGGTATATTAGAAGAAGACAGCAGATATGAGGTTACATAATAGCGCAGGTGTGAAAATAGCGGTCAACATCAACACGTGTGACCCTTCAGCCGTTTCCGGAGTCTATGCGGACATAATCTGTGATTATGTATGTGATGTGAGATTGAGATTGGTGATGTATATGACAATTATGTTGTTGACATTTTTGCGAATCACCTTCTGAGTGTGCAGATGTGCAGAGAGGGTTTTACTTGCAGACGTGCGTTTTTCTCGGCAGGGCATTACGACCTCTCACGGTGAACGGTCTTGTCTCGACGACGTATGTACTATGCATTGGAACGAATTGACCGTGATGTCATGAACGTCATTACGCCTCTCAGCTGACGTCACACTCGCCATTACCAAAAACGAAAAATGGGTAAAAAAAAAATTAGAAAATCGTCCCCCCTCAAAAATTCCCCACCTTCCCGTCTGGCGATCTACATAGCCTATTGATTGTACATAACCACAGAGCAACCGCATCCGAAAGTGCGAGACAATCCCGTTCAGCCTTTTTTTGGAGTCTATTAGCAGACATAATCGTGATGTATAGTAGACTAAGTTAAAAGGACCTGTCAAAAGAATGGACAGGATTAGAATAACTTTCATTTTGAAAATTCAAGGAGATTAAATACTTCTGTGGTGTTCGAGCAACAAAAAGCCGTTATTCTTAAGATGGCTGCAGGGGTACGTGGCGCGAAATATGACCAAATTTTCTTTACTTCTGGGAACGTTTCGTTTCGATGGTACAGCCTTTAGCATGCCAAGCCTGGAAGCCTCGAACCTAGTTTCAGGTGTTTTTGATCTTCTTATTATTTGCATCCGAATGGAGCGGAAATCAAACTTATTTCACTGCTTCGCAAGTTGCCTTCATCACGTGCAGCAAATGTCACCCAGTCTAACGTTTGTATTTATTGTTATTTTAAAAACGTTTCTATACGGCCAACCCTTAGAGTTGTTTTTAAGGCACCGTCTACAATTCCCAATAGAAGAACGTAATTACTACTTTATAAAAATATTTTTCGAGTTTTTTATCATGGAAAAATAGACCATAGTGAACACACAGTCGTGTTCAAAGATTGGCCTTTAAAAACCTCAACCAAAATCGTCCATTATGAAGGGGGCCAGACAATAACAAATACCTACACACTGCGTTTTTTATATCGGTAGAATAGCCACACATTCGGCTGCTGAGTATGCGATGTTAATTTCCTTGCCCTCCTCAACACTGCAATGATGATGTTATCAAATACCATTCAATCAAAATACTATATCACATACCAAGATTTCGAATTCTGCGACCCCGCCAGGCGCTCGGCGATCGTAACCGCAGTCAGCCAAAAGCGCCGTCTGCCCACCGGAATCGGACAATCAGTCGTGACCTCCTGGAACTAACCACGCCAGGGAGCCAGTCACGGTGGGGTTTAACCTCAACCACGATTCGTGCCAATTGCCCACCCGCGCAGGATAGGGTTGCTCGCCAAATTCGACCTTACCTAAGTACCTGCGCGAGTAGTCGACCGGGGATCGCTACCTCTCCGCAGGTCGGCTCGGACACGATACCGCTTAGCGGTCGTTCCGTGCGTACCAGATAACGAGCGGTAGTTATCGTCACCTCGACGGTCTGATTTCTTTACTTCGGGCGTTCAATAAACCCACTACAATCATTCACTATGCAAGATGGCAGATTCAGAGGTAAAGGAAAAGACGCTAACGAACGGGAAAAACAGTTCACACCAAGGACATATTATAACAAGCACAATATTACACACACAAAACACAGCAAGGAATCATGCACGTATTACAAGCAAGGCAAAATCGAAATGAAATCACGGATACAGCAAGAAAGCAATGAAAGCAATACCACCGGACTATTAATTTATAGCAATTTAACAGGCACTTCACAGGTATACTTATAGGACACGGGCCACAGCAGTCATACAAAAGCAAAGAAAACCCTTCTCATAGGCAATGGGGTAGACGGGGTTCGATAAACCTTTATGGTCGTGGGCGTGGATGACGAAAAGGCCCGCGAGACCGAAGGTTCTATAACCCGCGCCCCTCATGGCGCCGACGGTGGGCAGGTCGCGGACGTCGACTCCCCACGGCCTTGCGTAGCGCGCCTGGTCCTCGCGGCCCCTGGCATGGTCAGCGAGCTCTCTCCGGCGTCTGCTGCTGTCTTCACGACCCCACAGCCGAGCAAGAAAGGACTGGGTCAGAAGCCGGCTTCAGGACCAGAGAGGATGGTGTCGACGACCAGACAGGAAGCTCATGGACCAGAGAGGAACGAACGTCACGAACCCAAGACAGGAGAGCGACCACTACCTCCAGACCTTCCAGGACCCAAGGCCCCACATCCCCACTCGTCCACTCACTCGACCTCATCGTTCCGGCGCTGCCCTTTATCTCGACGCGCACGCCCCTCCCTTCGCGGCGCGCAGGGAGGAAAAATTCCAGGAGAGATCGGCCCGGCTTCTTTGTTATAAAACTGCCTCCCCGCGTCTCTTCCGCACGTGCTTTTCGTTAGGGGGGGGAGGGGTGAGGCCGTCGTCCGTTCTCTCCCGATGAATGTCAGGCTTCTCGAACCCTGCTGAGGTGGCCAAACGTGGTGGTGGTGGTGGTTGTAATTGGTGGCGTGGTGGCGTTTGTTGTAATGGGTGGCGTGTTGTTGGCGTTATGGTTAGGTGGTTGTTGTGTGGTTGATCCAAAATAACGATAGATAAAGAAAAACGGCTATCTCAAAGAGTCGCAGCCCGATGAACACGAAGATTCCCTTTAAACAACGTGGTGAACTATCTGCACATAACTTTAGCGTCCATAACTGATCTAATACCCTTTTATGCCGTGTATTTTCTAGATTTCCACAACCGTAACAGGCACTTTTTGGCGCACATCCGACGATCGAACACCGCTGGACGCTTATTTGAAGATCACACACGCAAGACACAACCAACAGTAATGATGGCGGTTGAGAAACGTCAAATACGCGCCAGACGTTAACAGAAATAAATTTTATTTTTTAATAAATTCTTTACTTATCTACAATGTTTGTGTACATTTTTTTGTGTCAAATTCACCTGAGGGTAGTCAGCATGTGCAGAAGGTTTTACATTGCAGACGCTGTTTTCTCGGAGGTTGGCATTACGCCCTCTCGGGTGACGGTCTGTACGACGGGACGTAATGACGTCAGCGAATGACCGATGATTGCATGACTGAATGACGCCCTCTCAGCGGTGACGTCACACGTCGCATGCAAACAAACGTTTAAAAATTAGAAATCGCCCAAAATTCCCAAACGTTTCCGTCTTGCACAATCTCACATAGCCCATGCTGTTCATTAGACCACAGAGCACCCGCATGCCGAAAGTGGCCGACAATCCGTCCGGCAGTTTTGGAGGAGATACGTCAAATTACACGCAGACGTCAACAGAAAATAATATATAGTTAGCAGGGGGAAATAGGAGCACGCAAGTAAGATTAACCGATGTTAGAAAATGCAAGTTTGCAGCAAAGGCACTTAAACAATTCACTACTTGCCAGACTGGCGCCACAAACAGACACATGCACACCCAGACAGAATGATTGGACCCTGGGATCTTTATTGTGGCTCTTCCAGGCCGAGGAGGACAAGTCCGGGCGTGAGCCAGGGGCGGCAGGCTACCTGGCCGCGAACGCGCAGCTGGACGGTTCCCCTTCCTCTTTGCGACCCGGTGGCGTTGTCGAACCAGCCAGGCGGAGCCCTTCCAGCCCACGGACAAACAAACTTCAGAGCCCAGGACCCCGGGCGGGGTTGATGAAAGAGCGCTTCCAGCAGCCAGGGCCGAGGTCAGATGTGGATTCTAGAAAGAGCGTGCAAAAACTCTCAGACCCCGACTCTGATATCCGCCCCTCCCGTTGTACGACCGCTTCTTTGTCTCCCCACTCGCCTTCCCATTTGGACGGGAAAAACCCGGGTTTGCGATTTCTTTGGTCCGACCTCCATTGGAACAGGACGCGGTGGCGGGCTGCCCCATCCCCTGGGCGGAGTCTCCAGCGGCGGCAGTTTTGTGGCTCCGCCTACTGCTTCACCTCAAGAACCGCGTGCTTAATGGCGACGGTGCCGGGTCGGAGCGGAGCGCCGGAAGGACGCCCGCAACCTAGACCGATTGCCCAAGGAGGACGCCATGCCTCGCGAGACTCCGCCCACACCGCGCGCCTGCTGGCTGGCAGTGCACGAAGATGCCGCGGCTCATGATCTCCTCCGTTAATATTCTTACAAATTGTGAAATATAAGACCTCAATCCACAAATCTTTATCTCAGTGAAGCCCAACTCATGGAGAATTCAACAATATTTCCGATTTGTTGAGATTCGAACTGTGACGTATATTTATCTCAGAGATCACAAGTAACCGTGCCTGGTGTTGGCTTAATGTTCGGGTGG